>JAJIBD010024373.1:0-203843 GCA_021461705.1 Cryptotis parvus
AGCTAAACTAATGGAGTTTCCAAACCAAATTAGGGCAGTTTCCTGATTCAGGTAGTGAGAGATTTGCTGTCATTGCAAGGGATCTCAGTCAGAACTTCCTCTTCAGAGATATTCCATCTTTGGATCAAAGCTGGGCACTACCATCTTTGATGGTCACTTTCAAAAGGAGAGTCTAACTCTTAAAATCAAAGAGACATACAAAACTACAGAGATGACATGTAAGCAGTTAGTATACTCTTTTTCATTTTAATTCCTTCCAGAAGTCCTGCCATCTAGAATCAGCCAGTCTGTTTGCTATGAGTATTGTGAGAAAACCTATGGATATTGCTAAGAGGCTAATGCTCTTCTACATGACCTGCAACTCCATACACCCTAGGGCATATCATGACTCTTATGTACTCTGTCAAGCTGCAGCCTGATTGCTGTGGGAGCCCTTTGAGCCTTTTTTCTCCCCCGCTACCTCTGGCAGTTGATGGGTCACTTTGATTTACTTGGCAAGTCTCTGGTCTTACTGCAGTCCTAATCAGGAAGCAAACAATTATGTTTTATCATTCCATAATATGACAACTTTAGCTGAGTCATATCCTCAGAGATTGTATCCTGGGTCATGCTTGCTTAAATCATTGTGGACTTGTCATTGTCTATAACAGTCTAAGATCTGCATGTAATATCATGATAAAGGAGTAGATTCACAGAAGATGCCAGAGGAGAGAAGGCATACTCTTTTTTTAACTTGCCCTTTCCCTGCCATTTCAGGATGTTCTGCAGGGGATGGTTCCCATTTGTGTTTTTCCACACCCTGCCCTTGCTCTCTGCAGGCATGGGTGCAGCTTTGTCAGTGTGGAGGTGAACTGAGAGCTTGGCTCCAGTCTGTGAGTGACAGCTATTAACTGGCATGGCCTAAGGTGCTAGCTGTCCCATGCAGGGCCCCCATTGTTTCTTTCTTCAAGAAAGAAGGTTTAGTTCTTGGGGGAAATTAAATTGGGGAGTAGTACTTCCTATTTGTTGGTCTGCCTAGGGGGCTCAGGCTAGCAGGGCACCTTGAAACTGCTGGTGAGCACCTGCATCTAGGGCTCATGAAACTGCCCAGAGATCCTTTTCATCCTGTTGGAATTCCTGAAACTTGCACAGAAGCTCCTATCTGGGAACTCACACAGACGCTTCTATTCCCCTCATTCACTCCACCCCCTCTGACCTGCCTCTGCCCTATAAGATGCCCATACAGTCCCACATTGGGTGCGACTCCACTGGGCTCTTTAGAGATATGTGGACCTCATCTTGGAACCCTACCAATAAACCTGCTTTGGTTTCCTTTTTTCTCTCCGCCTTGGTCTGGTTACTTCTCCACAACCTTCCACTATTGAAACAACCCTGCCCCTGCTAGTCTTAAAATAACCCCACCCTTTCTGGTCCTGAGTCACTTGAAAAGTAATGCTTCTGGGGACCAGGTTCAACTTGAGATATCTCTGGTTGTCCAGTTATGGTCCCTGCAAACAAAAAGGAAATCCAGGAAGGCATCGGAGCACTGTTCTGCTCCCCAGGCAGGGATTGAACCCTGCCCACAAAGAGTGGTCACATACTTCTTCATAACTCACATAAACATACAGAGATACTTTTGGTCATTGTTCTTCATACCAGTCCCAGGAAACACAGTGCCTTAGGCCATTCATAGATAATCCCTTGAGCTGACTCAGTGCACCTGAAACCATCTTTCATAATAGTCCTACAGCTCCAACCTCAATCTGTTCCAGGCCTCATCATTCCTCAGGAAGACTTCACAGCACCCATCTCTCCCTTTGACCTGCATTATCAGCTCCATGCTCTTTGGGTAGTCAGAGTTTCCCTGAAGACTCTCCTCTCCCCCCCTGGATGCTGAAAGTATCTCCCCTGAATGTCATCTCACACCCAGCAACTGAGGCAGATTGTCCAAGCTCCTGTTTGTTCCCCTAAAGAATCTGAATTCCTAAACATTCTCTCCCCTGCCTTTCACTCTCATAGCCTCTACCTGCTTTTATCTCTCTTCTGGGCCTACTGTGGCCTAAAGGACCATAACTGGGCAACCAGAGGTATCTCAAGGTGAGCCCTGGTACCCATGAGTATTACTTTTCAAGCAACCCAGTTAGGACCTTTGTTGCTGCTCTGTCCTCACTGAGTGAAGGATGGGAGGGATCTGTGGATAGCAACGCTGAATGTCACTAGAGCTACCATATCCCTCAAGGTTGGCTGTGGAGAAGCAAAACCTGACTCTGCTCCTTGGTGAGCTCTGCTGTCTTGCATGGGTCCCAAGCTCTGATTTGTTATGAGTGTGTTGAAACAGACCACTCAGTTACTCTGTACACCTCTTTCGCTTAATAATAGCTTGACCTTTGTCTAGAACTTGCCTTTATCTCACTACCTGAAGTAGAAGTGAATTCTAACTTGACTTCTGATGCTATATTTGAGTCCTTCTATCCTCCCAGTACAGGACTGACCAATATATCAGTTCAATGTTCCTAGTTCAGGCACTTCCAAAATCCTCATTACCAGTTCCTCTGTTACATATAATCCACATGCACACACATGATCCTTATGAATCACCCAAGCATTTCCCCCATTGAATTAACACATTTTTGAACTTGCAGCTCAACTATTCATTCAAGTTGGGTTTTATCAACCTTACTTGAAAGATTTTCCAGTGTATATGATATGGCACTTAGCTCTTGGAATGATCGTATGGAACATTCTTTCTTTGTCCCTTTCCCTACCATATTGACAGGGTACTCTTCTTATACGGTATATCCCTGAGATCATGCTTTCTCATTAAACCATATGTCAGTACTAGATGGATGACCTCAACTAACTTAAAATTATCTGTCTATTAAGGGCAAAAGAAATAGCAAATGTTCAGTGTTTTATAAATGCTGGCAGAGTATGAGAAGAACAACTCCCATGACTCTCCATTATTCACAACGAAGACCCATCTCACTGCTACTGCCTCTTGAAATGTTCTCTTACTATCCTGGGTGACCTATTGTTCTCTGTCACTGGTTAAGATGCTGCAAAGCTACTGAGTAACATAATGGCTTGGATATTTTCTGAGTTTAAGTAGAATTCTGAGACATACAGAAAAAACTAAAGATAGGTTTAAGGGAATGCAAATGAATTAGAAAATGAGCGAAGGAGCATTTTATAGGGAAAAGGGAGCTAGAAGAGCTCAAGTCTGGAGACAAAGGAAGAGAAAAATAAATGAACTAGAAGTAGTAAATTGAGGTTCAAGGAAAGCAAGGGCTGATGGTCAGAAATTGAGCTATTGTGCAAAAGTTCTCTTCTCCCCTTTCAGTTTGCAGTATAGCTTGGGGGTAAGACTCACTCAGCAACAAACGAGCCCCATGATGACCATGAAAACATGTGGTATTTTATTAACATTTACATCAGGAAAATTTTTAAAAACGTATGAATTTGAGTTCAACTGGATAATTTTACTGTTCAAAGGGGGTTGGGATAAAAATGTAGCATTGTCCTCTATACATAATTTACTATTCAAATTTGTTGTCTAAATAATTAATCTACTTAAGAAAATCAACTGCTCTCAAGTACCCTCAAGTACTTAAGAAATACTGATTGCATAAAAACAATGATTAATTTTATTCTGCAATAAGTGACCAAATATGTCTCTGTAAATATTAGGCTATCCTTGGCAGACATATTTTAAATCATTAATGTCGCTGTAGTAACAAAATTGCATTCCTTGGAAAATTAAAAATTTTCTCCAATGCAGAATGATCATCTTCTCAGATGAATTTTACGTTGTTATTTAATATTGACTATGTATGCAATATGGCAGGTTGAACTTATACATTATATTCTTTGTTTTCTACCTGGGGCTACAAGATAACCAAGTTCAGAGCTCATTGAGTTTAGTCTGAGGGCCCAAGCAATAGTACAGTGGGTTGGGTGTTTACCTTGAATGTGACCAACTTGGGTTCAATCCCAGCATCCCATATGCTATCCCAAGCACTACAAGAGCAATTCCTGAGTGCACAGCAAGGAGTAACCTCTGAACATTGCCACATGTGACCCAAAGTGTTTAGTGTGGAGTTTTATATGCAAAGAATGGCTGCAATATAAAATCTAAGACAATAAGAGTTTCACAATGGGAAAGGAATTCATGTGTTCTTTGGGAGCTCAAAAGTAAAGATGGCATTCATTCATTCATTCATTTTCTTTTTTTTTAAATATATTTTATTATACCTACCAAAAACTCCTAGAAACAATAGAACATATAGTAGAGTAGCATAGTGGGAGTGGAATATTTATACCCCAGAGGCTAGTACAGCATACATGCCTCAGGATAAACTGCCACCTTCTAAACTACACACTGTATCTACAGGCAGTAGTAATTTAAACATCGGGAGGCAATAAAACAGACGCAGATGGCAGCGACCCTTAGGAGTCCTGCAACACCCAACCTCAAACACATGATAATTTAATCTTTGATAAAGGTGAAAAGAGTCTAAAATGAAGTAAGGAAAGCCTCTTCAATAAGTGGTGTTGGGAAAACTGGGCAGCGACATGTAAAAAAAAATGAATTTGTACCTGTGTTTAACACCACGCACAAAAATCAGATCAAAATGGATTAAAGATCTCAATATCAGAATTGAATTCATAAAGTACATTGAAGAAAATATAGGAAATACCTGCCACAACATTGAAGCTAAAGGCATCTTCAAAGGTGAAACATCACTAACAAAGCAACTAGAAGAAAAGATAAACATATGGGACTACATGAAACTAAAAAGCTTCTGCACCTCAAAAGAAACAGTGACTAAGATACAAAAGGCAGTCCACAGAATGGGAAAGAATATTCACCCAATACCCATCTGATAAAGGGTTAATATCCAGGATATATCAGGCACTGGTAGAACTTTACAAGAAGAAAAACAACCCCATCAAAAAATGGGGAGAAGAAATGAACAGAAACTTCAACAAGGAAGAAATTCGAATGGCCAAAAATATGAAAAAATGCTCATCATCACTAATCATCGGAGAGATGCAAATCAAAACAACAATGAGATACCATTTTACACCACAGAGACTGGCACATATTCAAAAGATCAAGAACAACAAGTGCTGGCATGGATGTGGGGAAAAGAGGACACTCATCCATTGTTGGTGGGAATGCCGGCTGGTACAGCCTTTCTGGGAAACAATATGGACATTCCTCCAAAGATTAGAAATGAGCTCCCATTTGACCCAGACATACCATTCCTGGGACACTACTCTGGGAAACCAAAAATACGCAGCGGAAACACCATCCCTACTTTTATGTTCATAGCAGCATTATTCACTATAGCCAGAATCTGGAAACAACCAGAGTGCCCGAGAATCGATGACTGGATAAAGAAGCTTTGGTACATCTACACAATGGAATAATATGCAGCTGTTAGGAAAAATGAAGTTATAAAATTTGCCTATAAATGGATGGACATGGAGAAGATTATGTTGAGTGAAATTAGCCAGAAGGGAGACAGACACAGAATGACTGCATTTATTTGCATGACATAAATATATATGTACATATTATGATACCAATATCCAAGGTCAAGTGAAACATGACCTTGTACAAGGAGGTCTTGTCAAAGATGGAAATTATCACAAACGTGTGGGAGTCAGAGGCTAGGTAAGACAGAAAATGGAACAGTGTGCTAACAATTGTTGAAAGTACTAATACCAACCTAGAACTGAGCATTAAATACAGGCAAAAGATACACATGACAACCCTTTAATGTGTATTCTGTAATCCATAGTCTGGAAGGGTAGGAAAAGAGAAAGAGAGAGAAAGGGAAAGAAAGAAGAACCTGGGGCCAGAGCAATAGCCCAGCGGGTAGGGCGTTTGCCTTGCATGCGCCGGCCTATGCCGGCCAGGTTCGATCCCCGCATCCCATATAATCCCCCGAGCACCGCCAGGATTAATTCCTGAGTACAGAGCCAGCAGTAACCCCTGAGCATCACCGGGTGTGACCCAAAAAGTAAAAGAGAAAAAAGTAATAAAGAACCTGCCATGGAGGTGGGCTGGGGGAGGGGGAGGGAACCGGTAGTTGGTGGTGGGAGATGGGCACTGGTGGAGGGATGGGTGCTGGAACACTGTATGACCAAAACCCAAATATGAACTTTTTAATTGTATATCTTTCTAATTGTATATCTCACAGTGGTATAATAAAAATACTTTAAAAATATATTTTATTAGGGGCCGGAAAAAGCCCCCGGGAGGGCGCTCCTCCGCCCCGCCATCCAGCCAGGGTCCGACCCCCGATCCCATATGCCCCCCCAGCACCCCGGAGTTATTCCTGAATGCAGAGCCCGAGACCCCTGAGCATTGTCGGGTGTGACCCAAAATATATTTATTTTTTTTTTATTATACCACCATGAGATAAACAATTACAAAGATGTTCATGTTTGGGGTTTCGGCCATACAGGGTTCCAGTACCCCATCCCTCCACAGGTGCCTACATTTCAAATGTCCCCGATTCCCTCCCTCCCTAGCCTGCCTCTATGGCAGGGTGCTTTATCTCTTTTCTCTCTTATTCTTTCTCTCTCTCTCTTTCTCTCTTCCTTCTCTTACAGATTGTGGATTGTAATATATATACTTAGAGGTTATCATGTGTATCTTTTTGCCTGTATAATGCTAATGATAGGATTTTGAATTCCTGGAGCCCATGTAGATTCAAAGTAGAAGAAATGAACTATCCTCAAGACTTTACAGCCTGTAAAAGTGATTTGTAGAAAAGATTGTACAGGGAGACAGAGCCAAACAACTTATCAGGGTAGACAGTTGTTGACCTACCTCAAGTATGTGTCTGTCTCCTGGGTAACAATGGCAGTTAATAGGGACTTATTATACAAAGGGATCTATTTCCCTTGCCACAACCTCTGTGAAGAACAAGAGCGAAGTTAGAGGAAATAACAAAGAAGATTCCAGAAATGGATAGCAGTGAGTAAAGCTGATGGGGGTGGGAGTGGGGCTAGAAATGAGTACAGTGCTGATTTCATTAGGAAATCTGGAAAGAGTTAATGAGGTGACCTAATTATCCTGATAAGATAGTGTAGTTCTGTTTGTTTGTGGCCTGGGGTAATATTCAGCCATAATTATACTGAAGTAATCCTGGGCTTCTACCCCATGAAAGAAAGATCTGTTTCTAGTAATCCCTTAACACAGACATTGTCACCTACACTTGTGGAAGGAGTCACTCATACACTTGCATTGTGGGTGAGGATGACCAGAGAGGCACCACTGGTACAGAACCCAAATCCATCTCTTCTTCACCTCCACTCACTTTGATATTAATTTTTTTTCTTGTTTGCTATCATTGGTGTTAGGTGTGAAAATACAAATTGGGAAAGAGTTGTCTCAGCATCAGGATTACCTAACTTCACCTGCGGGTAATCTTTTCATCCTGCCCATGTTTATACATCACCCAGACTCACCTCCCACTCACACAAACCTTGCTAACCTTATCAGGTCCTTTTGTGCCCATTAGTCACATGTAGCCATTCATATCTTTTATAAGTTCCCAATATTATAGTACAATAAATGCAACTCTGAGTTAACATAAAGAGTCTGTCTTTTTTAAATATTTTATTATATGACCATGAGATATACAATTACAAAGATGTTCCTGTTCGGGTTTCGGTCATACAGTGTTCCAGCACCCATATCCCCATCAATCAGTGCCCATTTCCCACCACCAATAACCCCAATTCCTCCCCACTTCCCTAGCCTGCCTCTATGGCAGGTTCTTTACTCTCTCTCTCTCTCTCTCTCTCTCTCTCTCTCTCTCTCTCTCTCTTCTCCTATACATTGTGAATTGCAATATGTACATTTAGAGGTTATCTGGTGTATCTTCTTGCCTATATTCAAAGCTCAGTTCTAGGCTGGTATTATCATTTTTGACAATTACTAGCACACTATTGCCTTCTCTGTCTTACCTAACCTCTGAATCTCACATGTTTGTGGTGATTCTTGTCAAAGATTCCACCTTTGACAAGACCTCCTGATTCATGTTTTTCCTGACCTTGGATTTTGGTATCATAATATATATGCATGTTATATACATATATATATATACATACATACATACATATATATATGTCATGTAAATAAATGCAGTCATTCTATGTCTGTTTTTTCCTTCTGGCTAATTTCACACAACATGAGCCTATAAAGAGACTATCTTTTTTTAAAAAGTATTTTATTATATCACCGTGAGATATACAATTACAAAGATATACAATTAAAAAGTTCATATTTGGGTTTTGGTCATACAGTGTTTCCAGCACCCTTCCCTCCACCAATGCCCATTTCCCCACCACCAATGTCCCCAGTTCTCTCCCCCCCCCCCTCCCGCCTCCATGGCAGGTTCTTTATTTCTTTCTCTTTCTCTCTATCTCTTTCTCTTTTCCTTTCCTTCCAGACTATGGATTACAGAACATACATTAAAGGGTTGTCATGTGTATCTTTTTGCCTGTATTTAATGCTCAGTTCTTGGTTGGTATTAGTACTTCGACAATTGTTAGCACACTGTTCCATTTTCTGTCTTACCTAGCCTCTGACTCCCACACGTTTGTGATAATTTCCACCTTTGACAAGACCTCCTGATCCATGTTTCACTTGACCTTGGATATTGGTATCATAATATGTACATATATATTTATGTCATGTAAATAAATGCAGTCATTCTGTATCTGTCTCACCTCTTCTGGTTAATTTCACTCAACAAAATCTTCTCCATGTCCATCCTAGTTGCCTAGTTATAAAATAGGCACATTTTATAACTTCATTTTTCCTAACAGCTGTATATTATTCCATTGTGTAGATGTACCAAAACTTTAAAGAGACTATCTTAAGGAAGATTTGGAACAATGTTTTATTTTAAAATTTTGAATTTACCTATCCTCTGTGCACAGTATCATGGAATTTTAAGGGTTTTGCCTCACATCTCTGTATCTGGTTATCTCAACTTCCTCTACCAAAGAGATCTCATTCTCTTTACCCCCTTCTCCTTTCCCTCTGGCACCCAACATATTTTTCATGACTCTAAGAGTTGTATTGTTTCTTGGTAGACTGGAGGCTTTAGTCACTCAAATTCTATCCACCGTGAGTAGAATGATCTTATGATTGCCTTTTACTTTGTCTTTATTTCACTTGGCATAATCACCTCAGTCATTCATTGTCTTCGCAAACATTCGCTTCCTCTTTTTCATGGCAATGTAGCATTTTCTTTGTATATCTTTCACAGCTTCTTTCTCCATCTTTTTCCCATCCTTTCTCTATGGGTATTTATTTAGGTTTGTGCCATTTTTTTGGCTATTGTGACTAATGTTTCCATGGAAGCATAGGTGCAAATATCCTTTGACATTCATGTCTTCTTGTCCTTCAGGTAAGTGTCTAGGAGTGTTATTGCTGGGTCTTAGAGAATTTCCATTTATATATTTTAAACCTGTTTCCTGTAGACTGCACCAATTTACACTGCCACCAATAATGCACCAGGGCCCCCCCCCTTTTCATTATCCCCACCAGCACATTCTTTTTTGAGTAGATTCCACTCTGTAATAGCATTCAATCTATGTGCCTGTCTTTATTCAAACACCACATGGTTTCATTACTATTTCATTACCACATAATTCATTACTATTGCTCTGTGATACAGTTTGACAATTGTTTATCTTGATTAGGGAGAAATGAAAAGAGGATAGAGGTTGTGATAAAGTTGTGGGGGACAGAAGGAAAGGGGGCAGATGTGTGGCAAACCTGTCACAAAACAAAAACAGGGATCAGGTTGGAAGAAGTAAAAAAACATGGAAGAGGGAGAAAAAATGAATTTATGGAACACAAATAAGGTTTCTGTATTGTATTCCTTGTTTATTTTAGCCTTACTTAAGTACTTCATGTAACTCTTAGATAGTGTCTCTTGCTATTACTACTGACATTCATCATCTATCATTATTCTCTTCAAAATAACATCTCTTGTAAAGTTAAAGCCCATCCATTCCTTACTCACTCAGACAATCTATTCTGTGATAAGAGTGTCCCTGATTTGTGCTGGGTGTCATAGGTGTTGGCTTCAAATATTTCTCATGCAGGAAACTTTATAAACAATCACCAGCCAGCATAGCTCTCTATTTCAATAGCTGACATGTATTATTGTTGTTGGGATGCTTTAGGAAAAGGAAATGTTTGGGACCATTCTTAACTGCTATCAAAACACATCAGTTTTGCAAATGTATTATTGTTTCAATGTGTTGCTGGGGAATTAGGAGACATAAAATATTGCGTTCAGATTATTATAGTTCCTCAGTGCCCACTAGGTGCTGAGTGATAAAAAAACTTGAAGAACAATTTGCAGGCAAAGTTCTGAAACTTGGAATTATGGTGGGATGGTATTTAGGGAATTTCTGTGGCTTTTATTTTTTTTCTATCATGGGAGGCTGCACTGGTGGTGCTGATAGGCGGATGCAGGGGGGAGAAGGGCGTATAGTACTGGATCTAAACAGATATGTGCTCTACCACTTCAGCTCTCCCCCTGCCCATTTCTATGGTATTTTTATGAGATAGTTTGTTATTTACCACATCTCTAAAGGCTAAGTTCATGGAGCCTGCTCTGTAGAGGTCCCAAACAGGCAGAATCGTTTAGGAAACGACATGCTTGGGTTTTGTTCTTGCTGCCATAGAGGTGATGAAAGCTATTTTTCTCTTTGCCATCAGTGCCAGTAATGAAACATCCTGTCCTCTGAACTCAGATGCATAGATGCAAGCAAGACAGTGTCTCCTCTTATAGAATGTACCCATCAAAGCATACCTGTACCCTGTGCCTGAGACTCGGGAAGCTAGATGGTTCTTCATGCCAGAAAGCTGTTCACTGGCCCATCTCTACTGTTTCGTTCCATTTTCTTATTGTCCTTACAGCTGTTTGGAGGGTGTGACCCCTAAGTGTTTTGCAGCTTATATTTTTAGCTCATTAGTTAAAACTTTCAGTGATCACCTCTGACACTAGAATCCCAGTTCAGAACCTGAAGCTTCTAGAGGGGGCAACATTTTGCTGTTGTCTTTTTTTTTTTTTTTGCAAGCAGTTATATGTGACCCTGATATGGTATCCAGATTCCCTGCTTAAGAAGTTAGAGATTAGGAAGAATGAAGGGTAAGTGAATTTTCATTCTTATTGAGGTTGAGGTGTTAGAAGACATTCAGGTTGTGATATCAAAATAGGAGGAAAGTTTCTTATGATATTGGTGGAAAGAACATGGCATTGAGCATATAGGGCAGATTACAGATATTTATAGAGCAACATATCAATATTGAAAGACTGGACAGTTTACTTGGGCACCAAAAGTACACAGAGTTAACCTTTCCTGCTTGGAATGAAGCAAGAAAGGTCTCTTAATGGAACAGTATGCTAATAATTGTTGAAAGTGCTGATACCAACCTAGAACTGAGCATTAAATACAGGCAAAAAGATACACATGACTTCTTAGTGTATGTGTTGTAACCCACAATGTGGAAGGGAAGGAAAAGAGAAAGAGAGAGATAAAGAGAAAGAAATTAAGAAACCTGCCACAGAGGTAGGCTAGGGAGGAGGGAGGGAATCGGGAACATTGGTGGTGGGAAATGGGGACTGGTGGAGGGATGGGTGCTGGAACACTGTATGACCGAAACCCAAATACGAACACCTTATGAACATCTTTGTAACTATATATCTCACGGTGGTATAATAAAATATTAAAAAAAGAAAGGTCTCTTATCCTAAAGTCTCCATGACAGGAATAACTAGCATCTCCTTTGAACAAATGTACCAAATTTGAGAAAGTAGTCAGAGCTCTTCTTAACTGCCTCAACAAGGCAAGCTAATTTGCCATCATTTCCAGTTACTCGTGATGGATGACGAGAACAAGAATTCCACTGTGCTGTTAACACAGAGTCTGGTGTGAATGTGTTCATCACTTCAGACCCACCCGAATTTTCTTTCCAGGACAAATAAACTCATGTTGAAAGTTTTGTTTAACATGAGGCATGCTTTCAGTCATCAGACAAAAAGATTGCAATTCTGAATTGTGCCTTTGATAGAGCCAGCCACTGGGAATAAAAAGATTAGATATAATAAATTTGTCCTAGGTAGAGAGGCTAGTTATGTTTTCATTTTTTCTCAAGAACTTACATCATTTCCTTGAATAAAAGCAACCAGCTATGCACTTGGACTACCTTTTGCAGGACTTTTTATGAGCAGGATTTTGAAAGGTCCATTAAGTCAACATTGTACTTCTATGTTCTGTATTTTAAGTTGTGCTCGCCTTTTCATTTTTCATGCGCAATTTGGTAGTGAACACAAATTATTCTGGTGCTATTTTCATCCAGAATCCTAACACAGAAAACTGGTTGGCACTAAAAGGACTTCCATGAATTAGTAATAAGCACAGGGAGGTGATGATAAAGTAGATCTAAGCTGCCAGGAATCACATCTAAATATTCATACACATATCTGGGGATACGGAAAAATGATATTTGTGCTCTACATATAAAAAAAACTTAAATATTCCAGGCCATGTCTAACTTGGATTGTAAAGTCCTTTGGTACTGTTAAAAGTGTCAAATGAAGGTCATTCTTAGAATATGCCACTGAGAGATAAAAGAAAGTTTGTAAGTGAAAATATTGACATTAGGAAGGACTAAGTCATCTGCCTGGAATATGGCAGGGTTGAACTTCAATCTTTCTCTGTAACTTTTCTTCACTCAGAAGCATCATAAAATTATATAAAATCCAGGTGGAAAGTAAGGACCTGCACTGCCATGACAGCTTTAGACAATCCAGCTCTCTTTCTGGGTCTGAGATGTCCCTTTGGAACTGGGAGTTGGAACAGCCCTGTCCTCAACCCTCATTAGTGCAACCACACCACTGAGTTGCCTATGGGGTGAGTAACTGGTCAGTAATGTCCATAACATCCCTACTTTAAAGAAGTATTAGAAGCTGTTACTTCTGGCACAATATGAGGAAAATCCAGAAATAGGATGGCATTAGAAAATAAGCAACATTCTTGGTTGTGCACCATTCAAAGGTCCAGAATTTCTGTGCCCAAGCCCCTTGTCTATTCAGATGTTGGTAATTCCACTAGACCCCTTTTCCTTGTCTTCCAAACCCAGGGAAGGGGCACAGGATGTTATCATGGAGATTCCTTTGGCTTGGTGAGGCTAAGGAAGTAGGTGAGGCTAAGGAAGTCCTTCCTAGGACTTAGTGAGGCTCTGGATGGCTCGCTCATTTGGAAGTCTTAGGGTTTCCTAGTCCCCTGTTTCAGAAGTAAGAAGTCTTGGCCACTGAGTAAACCTATAACTTAATCCTCTTCCCAGGCTGTGTGCTGGGGCATTCCCACCTCTCCACCTAGATCATAAACAAATAGCTTTCCATGGTCCTGGATCCAGCTGCAAATGGGACTTACTAGACAAGTGCAAAATACAAGCTTGTTCAACTCACTGCTTTCTGTTATGAGTTTTAAGAGCTACCGATATTTAGAGGTTGGAAGAATTAACATAAAATGTTGGACTTCCTAGATCTCTTTGAAGGGCAGGGGATCCAAACCTACTTAGACGACTGAACTCCAGAGCAATGGTCAGCTAAAGCTAGCTAAAGCAGAAATGGGTCTGCTTCCTTCAGTTGGGCTGGTTACTTCCTCTACCACAACGCCTGGAATTTTCTTATTTTACACATCACAAGTCTTACTCCCTTTGTTTCAGGCCAAGCTTCTATATGGATTGAGTTTGTCCATGCCTGACAGAGATCACAAAGTCCATCTCCGAGAGATGTATACATCATGCTTAAGGATACAAAGTTCTAAATTCATTTTGAAAAGAGTAAGGGAAGGAGAAAAACAAGCAAGTTAACTTTCACTCATCTTACCACATGCAATGAAAAAAAAATCTTCAAATAATAAAGGGGCCAGAAAGAGAAAAAGACTAGAGGTTAGGATGTTACCCTGTATGTAACTAACCCCACAACACCTACATATGAATACGGGAATCAGAGTCAGAATTTAAAATCAAAACATTTTGCCTCCAAAGTCCAAATAGATTCCATTACACCATATAAAAGGGCACAATGAAATCAAACTGAAGTTAATGTTTCTTCACCACAAAATTATTTTTTATTCTACCCACAAATATTTAACTTCACCTATGAAAAGATGAATTCAAATAGTCCCTTGCCAAAAGATGGAACAGATTGTCATTCCTTAATTGTGTTCTATTTAAGTTGTCCCAAGCTCCCACTTGACAACCAAATTATGAGGTATTCCACAAATATTTTCATTATTTGTAGCCAGTTGATTTTGTGCCAAATGACTATGTCTATATGTGGGTATACATTTCTGTATGTTATCTATATATAGTTAATATACATATTCGCTCACACACATTTATCATGTTGAGGCCTTAACAGTAGGAGTCTACCATTAAGAACATTGATAATGAGAATATAATATGAATTTCTATAATAAGACATCATTAGAGAAATTTTACTCAGGAAGCACTAAAAATAAAGGTTTATAAACTCTTCCATGTCTGCAGTTAGTTTTATGGCCAAATAATAGAAATTTTAAGGGTTTTCTAGTATTTCTTGGTGATGACACAGGATTAGTATTGGTAAAGAATAAGCATAAACAAAAACTAAACCAATTTATTATACTTTAAAAGGTGTACTTTCAGAATTCTATTTTGCCATTCCCTTAATCATTTTTGTCAAATAGCATTTGAAAATCCCCAGACACAAGTGCAATCAACTGAGTTATAAAATGCAAGATTAGAGCTAGATAAGAGAATACAGCAGGTAGGATGATTGCTTCGCACATAGCTGAACTCAGCTTGAACCCTGGCACTCCGTATATTCCCTGAGTATGCCAGGAGTGGTCCCTGAGTAAGAACCGGGAGTACACCCTGAGAATCCCAGATGTGACCAAAAACACAAAATAAAAATAATGCTTTTTTAAATGGAAGTTCACCATATTCCTCCTCATGTACACTCTAGAGCCACCAATAAATGCATTGGAATGCACGGAATGACTATCATTTCCAGAAGTTTGTCTTATGCAAACCATGCTGTGGAAAGGAATGGGAAGGAGGTGGTGTAGATGAAAGATGTAGATGAAAGATTTCCTTCAACTTAACAGTCACGGCAAGTAGAATGTAGGTGCCCCTGCCCCCAGGAAAGCCTTAATGTTGATGCAATACTGTGACTCCTTGGAATATGAGAATTGTTTTGAGAAAATCGCCAGTCTGAAATAAAGATGAGCAAATGAATAGTTGTATGTTGAAGGTTTTGGTGGATATTGCCAAACTGGTTTTTAGTTAAGCCTAGCAAATTTATTGGCCTTGCCTGTTCCAGGGGTATAAGCAAGACAGTTTATTTTATCCACACCAAAGCATTGTTTACTAGCTTCATTCCATGTGCTGCAGAAGATTGTTACATTTCTTTGATTATTTTTAGTCTTAATTGCTTGATTCAGCCATTTGTAGTTCTTCTTTAAATTGTACATTCATTCTCCTTTTAATTATTTCTACATCTAGTTTGTTTTTCTTTTTTTCTTATAAAATTCTTAGACTTTTTGTTTTCTTTTTAAACATATTCTTGATATTGATCCTTTGTGGAACAGGGCATTGCTCTTCTTGTTTGGAATCCTTGCAGGCATTTTATAATGCTCTCAGATCAAATCAGTTAGCTTTGCCTTTTGGAACTGTAGGGCTCTGTCAATCACTTAGGAAAACCTTTTACATCTAATATCCTATCATACTGTTCACTTGCTATTCTTCTGTCCTCTAATTTCACCACGTTTAACTCTATTTTTTAAAAGTATTACACTGCATGTAATATTCCAATAGTTACTTTTTTGCTAATAAGTTATTAAGATTGGTCCAGGTTGTTATATATTGCTGTATTTCCTTTTTTAAAATTCTTTATTGAATCACAGTGAGATACACAGGGAAAAGATTGTTCATGATTGGGTTTTAGTCATACAATGTTTCAACACCATCCCTTCACCAGTGTACATGTCCCACCACCAATGTCCCAAGTTTCCCTCCTGACCCCCTCCCTTACCTGCCTCTGTGGTAAGTCATTGTCATCATCATCATCATCATCATCATCATCATCATCATCATCATCATCATCTTCTTCTTCTTCTTCTTCTCCTCTCTTTATCCTCCTCCTCCTCTTCTCCTTCTCCTTCCCTCCTCCTCCTTCTTCTTCTCCTCCTCCTCCACCTCCTTCTTCACCTCCTCCTCCACCTCCTTCTCTACCTCTCCTCTGTCTCCTCTGTCTCCTCCTCCTTATCCCTCCACCTCCTCCACCTCCTCCTCCTCCTCCACCCCTCCACCTCCTTCTTTCTTCCACCTCCTCCTCTTCCTCCACCTCCTCCACCTCCTTCTTCGCCTCTACCCCTCCACCTCCACCTCCTTCTGATCTCATCCTCCACCTCCTCCACCTCCTCCTTCCTCCACCTCCTCCACCTCCTTCTTCCTTCCTCCTCCTCCTCCTCCTCCCCCTCCACCTCCTTCTTCTCCTCATCCCCTCCTCCTCCTCCACCTCCATCTCCTTCTTCTCTCCTCCCACCTCCTCCTCCTCTCCTCTGTTCCTCATCTTCCTCTCTTCCTCCTCCTTTTCTTTCTCCTCTTCCACCTCCTCTTTCTTCTCCTTGTCCTCTTCCTCCTCTCTCTTTCCTTTACCTACTTTCAGCATTCAGTTCTTTTCCAGAGTGATCATTTCTAACTATTATTGTAATACTGGTCCCTTCTTTATCCTAATTTCCCTTTACCCCACACACACTTGTGGCAAGCTTCCAACCATTGACCAGTCCTCCTACCCCTGTTTTCCTGGCCTTGGATATTAGTCTCATACTATTTTTGTATCCCACAAATGAGTACAGTCATTCTGTATCTGTCCTTTTCCTTCTGACTTATTTCACCCAACATATTACCTCCATGTACATCCATTTAGAAGCAAATTTAATAACTTCAGTTTTCCTAACAGCTGCATAATATTACATTGTGTAGATATATCATAGGTTCTTTATCCAGTTGTCTGTTCTCGAACACTCAGGTTGTTTTCAAGTTTTGGGTATTGTGCCAATATATTTCTTATCTAATTGTAAACTGTAAAAATATGAGACTATACTACATTGTACTTAGTTTTTCAATATGTATTTTGGTTATTTCCAATTATTTTTGCGATTGAAAATACTGCTACAGTGGCCGGAGAGATACACAGTGGGTAGGGCATTTGCCTTACACGCTGCCGGCCTGTGCCAGCCTGGGTTTGATCCCCGGCATCCCATATGGTCCCCTGAGCACGGCCAGGAGTAATTCCTGAGTGCAGAGCCAGGAGAAACCCCTGATCATCGCGGGTGTGACCCAAAAAGCAAAAAAAAAAATACTGCTACAATTATAATTATTGTACATGAATCTCATTAGATATGTCCAAAGATTCCTTTTTTGTTGTCGAAACTTAGGATTTTTTTTTTCAGTTTCTAGTTCTCTAGTTGATTTTTACATCAAGTAAATTGTGTTTTTAAGGAGTTCTGGGGTCATTTGCATGAGCCAGGCTTAAAAAAATTTTGAAAACATTTACTGGAGGTAGTTTTTCAGTTTTTTAGAAATTTGGGTGTGTGGGATTTAGAGAACACACCTGGCATAGCTCAAGGCTTAACTTTTTGCCTCCAAGAAGCATATACTGTGCTGGATATTGAATCCAGATCAGCCACATGCAAGGCAGTGCCTTACCCATTGGGCTATTTCTCCAGTCCCTAGAAATTGTAAAGGGAAACAAAGTAACTTGGGGTTTGGCTTCTCACTCCCTTTGTTCCCCTAACCTACAAGAGAATACTCAGTACAGTGAAGTATTGTTTAAGTTCCATGGAGAGAACTGAAGGGTAGAAAAATAATTTGCAGATGTTAAAAATAGGTCTGAAAGGGTACATTGGATTATGGAGAAGGGATGTTGGCACTTTGATGTGGGCATGGTAAATTATGAAAGTATATTTACCTACTGCTTTCATAAATTCCAAGGAAAGTGTCATTCGCTCTGGCAGAATCTGCCACTTGTAGATAAAACCCAGTTTCAAGAACTGCCTGCTCTCTGCTGGGCTTGGGCTCAGCCAAATAGTGAAATCTAGAACAGGAAATGTTAGAGTCCTTTATCTCAGAACTCTGCTTAATACCCTAGCAAGATCTTTTGATTAATCTCATTTCAATGGCTTGGTACACTTCATCTAATTTATCTTAAGGAACAGAGTGTTCTGTTTTCTACATCTTTTATTTTTCATTGTCTATGAAAAGCTTTTTTTTCCCCTTTCCCTTTTTACTCTGAGCAAAGTATGTAATAGATATAAACAGAAACATACTTTTATCTTGACAAAAAAACACATACACAGAAAAGAAAAAGACAAAGGCCACGAGCTCTTCAAGTTCTGCAGGTAACACCAGGAAGTGCCTGGGAGAACAGTAGCTCTTGGGACAGCTTGGAAATCTGGGCCCACCTTGTTCTCTCTTTTGATTTGAGCCCAGAAGTGAATCTAATCCTGGTGTAAGAGTCACTTGTCAGTTTCACATGAGACAAACACACACACACACACACACACACACACCACTCCCCTGGGCAGGGCCTGTCTAGAGTACTACCTTAGGAAATCCGTGAAGATGTTTGCTTCAAAGCAGAGTCACTACCCCGGGAGTGCTCTCTTGACTACCAGCCCTAAACTGAGAGCAGTGTATGCTTTCAGAATCGCCCCAGATGCCTCTCAACAAACAGTTTCAGTCTCACCATGCTGTGTGTGCCTGTGCTCCTGGATTATAGAACTATCGTGAGAGAGAAATGAGCTAATAGCCCTGTTACCTGTTATCCTCGGAGAAGACACTGGATCTTATTCCTGTACATTATCATTGGACTCATTTGGTGACAGTGAGTTTTGACTGTAGGATTCACTGCAAACTTTACTTGATCTGTTCCTTACCTGGCATGAAAAGAAATCTCCATTCTACAATGAAAAATACCATAGCTCCTTCTTTTTATGTCCTACTTGCCTTAGGACATTCAGTGAATCATGATGCTATTGGGATTTCCAAGTCATAGACTCACAGTCAAAGTCTTGAATCTTCAGTTGCCTTACAATGCATTTATGAGAGTTACTTAGGACCTTAGGGAAAATTTAGCGATGATTCTTCCTAATCTTACAGATTAAATGTTGCCTCTCTACTTGACCTTGATTTTAGCTATAAATTTTGTTGGGGACCTTCCCTCACCCAAATATTTTTGGCAATTTTCTTGAAATGGATTCACATTCCTTACAGTATATCCCTCCTTAAATTTCCTAAATTCAGACATTACCTTCAGGTATACTACATAATGACCCCACTAAAAGTGTACCCATCAATTATTTGTAGTATTCCAAGGGATTCTGTGATATTTTCCATAATCTAATTTTTAAAATATGTCAAAAAAAAAAGTAAAAGGAAAAGAAAAATGAGAGAGAGAGAGAGAGAGAGAGAGAGAGCTCAAAGGCCCGCCCCATGCCATGTATGCAGGAGGCCCCCGGTTCTATTCTCAGCACCTCATGGTCCCCCAAGCATTTCTGGGAGTGACCCTAAGCACAGGGCCAGGAGTAGCTCTGAGAACTGGCAGGTATGGTCTACCTCCCCACCCAAAGAAACCCATTAGTCATGAATCTAACAGCCCACTTTCATTCCCAGTGTAAGACAACCACTAATATAACTTTTTATGTATCATTTTACTTAGTCTGGACATTCCATTATAGGAATCTACCAACTTTTATTTACACACTCTTATTTATGTATACACTCTTGAGGGACTGACTTCTTCCCAATTTTTGGCTCTTATGAGTAATGCCAGACTAGAAAGTTATGTGCAAGTTTTTGTGTCAATGCAGCACTTCATTTCTCTTGTACATAGATAATATGGTAACCCTATTTAATATTTGGAGACACTTCCAATGGTTTTCCAAAGTTGCTATGATAATTTTTAACTCTACTCTATGAATGAAGGTTCAAATTTTACTACATCTTCTCCACACCCATACTGTTACCTGTCATTTTGGTTCTAGGCATCCTAGTGGATCTGGATTAGTATCTGATTGGTCTCAGGACATACATTTTCCTAGAAACTATTGATAATGTGCATTTCCTTCCATCTCTTATTGGTCGATTTTATATTTTTTCTTTGGAAAATGTCTGCTTAGAGACTTTGCCTTTGGGTTTTTTTATCCTTACTATTAGTAAGTTGTCTGAGCTTATTTAATATTTTAAATACAAATCCTTGATCACATCTACGATTTTCAAATATTTTCTCCCACTCTGCGGATGGTCTTTTTAAAAAAAATTCTCCTGTCAGTGTTTGTTGATGCACACATTCTAAATTTTGATACAGTCCAACTTACCTTTTGTGTCTTACACTTTTAATATCAGGTTGAAGAGACTATTGTGGGACCTAACATCACCTACAAGCTTTTGTTTTTCTTTCTCAGTCTTATAGATGGTTATTTTCTTACAATTACAGCCTTATAGATGGTTGTTTTCTTACAAAAAATAGATTTTTAAATCTATTTTTTGTTCATTTTTATGTATGATGTATAGAAAGGGTGCAAATTAGTTTTTGACTTGGTAGTATTCTGTTTCTCTGGCACCATTTGCTGAAAATCCTGTCTAATCCATATTGACTTGTTTTGGCACCTTTGTCAAAAATGAATTAAGTATCAAAGTAAAATATTTTGGAACCAGACTGATAAAACATCTGGTAGGGTCCTTGGCTAGGACAAAGGTGACCCCAATTCTGTCCCAACACCACATATGTTGCCCTGAATTTTGTCAGGAGTCATCCCTGAGCACAGAGCCAAGGTAAGACACTTTTTGGTGGCCAAGACCACATCCTATTGGGTCGTCGGCACCGCCAAGAAATTTAAACAGGCGGATATAAAGATTATTTCTGAAACTGTATCATTCTTACTCTTTTGCATTCTATTTAGTTTACTATATCTTCTCAAGTTTTAATTCAATAAATGTGAGTCAGTCTTATTATTCTTCTGAAGGTTCTTTTGGTTATCCTGGGAAATTTGCATTTCCATTTGAAACTTAGAATCTTGTCAGTTTCTCCCAGAATGATCTAAAATTTCGGCATGGCTTTGTAAAATCAACTGAAGAAGTATGGAAATCTTAGCAATATATCTTCAGATTCATGACATGGAACATTGTTTATTTGGGTCTCAATATTTTTCAGCACTTTTTTTGCATGTAAATTTTGCATTTTTGTTAGTACATTTCCAAAGTTGGTCTGTTGAATTGCACATGATTAGTTTAACTTTATTTTGGAACCATTGCTAATGTAGAGAAATTGTTTTATTTTTAATATTATTGTTCTATCAAAAATGTGATGACCTTATTAGTTTTAATATTTTAGTGAATTATTATGTAGTTTCTATATTTAGGTTTTGGCAAAAGCATGCAATATGTGATCATTACAGATAAGTAATGTTATTTTTTTGTTTCCATTTAGATTTCATTCTTTTTTTTTTTTTTTGGTCGTATGGTGCTGGCTGACTAGAACTTTCAAGACAGTATTTAATAGAAATAGGAAAGAAAATATGTTGTTTTCTTGCTTCTGGTCTTAGAAGGTAAGCATTAAACCTTCCATCAGTTAATATATTAGCTGGTGGCTTTTACACAGGTCCCTTAGTTGAGAAGGCATACCCCTGTTCCTGGCTCATGCTTGTCTGTGCTTGGTATTTGAAAGAGAGTTTTAAATTTTGTCAATTGTTTTCATCTGTGTCTATCGATATGATTATTTGGCATTTGCTCATTTTGTTCATGTGTTGTATTTTGATGTGAAAATAATATCTCACTATTCTCCACTTGATCCTCTTATTAAACACTTTTGATAGGATGTTTCTATAAGGATTGATATATTTAGGTTCATAAATAACAGTCTGCAGTTTTCTTTTAATGGCCTTAAGTCAACATTTTTCTATGGGTTCAAATCCACAACTGAACATCTCTAGTTGTACTTTTATTGGTGCTGATGTTTTAGGGTCACGAAGGGCTGTGCTTAGGGCTTATTCCTGCCTCTGCACTGATGAATTACTACTGGAGGTACTTGGGGACATATGGAATGCCAGATACCGAACTTGGGGTTTACCACATGCAAGGCAAGCACCCTACTTGCTGTACTATCTCTCCAGTCTCTTGGTTGTACTTTTAACCTTCAAAATTCCCACTTAGTCTCGGTAATAATTTCTTTGTTCTTTACTGATGGATGAACTATTCCCATTATGGTTTCCTTTAACCCCTCATTAAGTTGTTTCAGGACAGGGAATCAAAACTAAGCTGGTTTCATAGATGCATCAAGAGAGTAAGGACAGGGAATCAGAACTAAGCTGGTTTTATAGATGCATTAAGAGAGTAGTTTGCCATATGACGGTGTGGTCAGGTAATCTGAGCCATGGGGCATAGTTATGAAGCCTAAAAAGAACATAACATTTTTTATTCCCAGGTGGAAAGTGAACATGAAGACAAAGCCAGAATAGAGGCAGGAGAGTGGAGAACAACTAGAAAATCTCAGAGGAAATGAGCTGGAAATCTGATGTTGTCGTCAGCTCTGAAGACTTTCCTAATTATGTTGCTTTCAGTTCTATGACTCAGGAAATGGCCTTTCTTAACAGAACTTGACCTGTGAACAAAAGTCTTCAATAGTTTGAAATAATATTAACATGTTGAGGTAGGACTAATCCAAAGTAATGAGAATAGTTCTTGTACATAAATAATGTAAACAGTCATATAAAAGTGTTACTAATTTATAGCCAAAAAGATAGAACAACACTGGAAATGTTTGTTTTGAATATCAGTTGGTTTACCAGATGAGGATAAATATGCAAACTTAAGAGAATATGTGTTAACATTTAAAGTATTTAGTTCTGTTTTATCGTTATTTTTAGGATACACCGAGAGGTACACAGGGCTTATTCCTTGCTCTGTACTCAGGGACCATATTGAGCCCAGATCAGCCACATGCAAGGCAAACACCCTACTGCTGTGTTGTAATTCCACTCTCCTAGAGCATTCATTTCATTCAACTTAGAGAAACAGGATTCCTTCCTGTTTATATAAGAAGACTTCAATTCTCCTCTTTAGGAGAAGTGTTTAGTTCCGAAGGGGGAGGCAAGAAAGTGTGAACCATGTTTTCTTATCATTTGAGTAGTTGCCCCAGCTCTATGATCTGTATTTTAGATATTTTTTTACTAGTCACCATGGACCTGCATGATGGAGTGCTAGCATTTCCTCTGCCCGTCTATTAGAGTTTCACCTTATGAATTATTCTGTGGATCTGTAAAATCCTTAAGAGAGCAGTTAGCAGTTTCTCTGGGCTCAGGGCAGGATCCAGGGGGACATGCAGCAGCCCCTCATGGCTCTTCCCAGGCAGCTCCTTCAGAACCCTTTTCTTCTCTAGGGAATTCCCAGCATACTGACATCCTATAAGGAAGAGTGGTTGCCAAGTGCACCCAGGCTGAGTGACTATGATTCCTTGCTTTCTTGAGAAGCTATTTGTCCTATGAGAATATTTTCATGGGTTAAATAATGTGCTCAAGCAAAAGCCAATGAAAGTAGCATTTTGTTTGAAGTGGAAGATCGTCATTGTCCAGTGGTGATCACTGTCTCAGGACCCACCTTCAGTTCAGCCCAAGGACTTAGGAATGGAAGAGGAAGCAAGGGGTTGACATTCAAAGCCTCTATTTCAAGATACCCTTACACTTTCTTTAGCTTTTACATAGCAAAAATTCCTCCAAAGAAATTTGCTTTTCTGAACAGAAAAAGAATGAGGGGATTTTGAAGACTGCTGCTCACTTCCTGGTTAGTCTCAATGAAAAGGCATTACTGTTACTGTTATAGTGTTTTAAGGCATAACTCAGCTAACTTGGCTAATGTATAAAGTATTGTAAAGAGAGAATCAAAAGAGAAAAACATATCAACTATAATATTCAGTACTGAGGGGTTTTTTTATTAATTGTAGTTAAAAGTTTCGAATCCAAATTAATTCATTTTCTCAGGAGGTCATTGCCTGCTCATCAGAGGTAATGACAAACCACAATTGCCACCATTCCTTGACCATTAGGAGAGGGAATAAGCTTTTATGTACCCATAGGATAAGTGGTTATTCTTTCTAACAGTAGGACAGATTAGAAACATGTGAAAGTGTCTTGAGAAGGGTATTTGTTTCTTTAAACTAGCAGGGGATAGCCAATGTCTACTGAAAACCAACCCTTAAACTAGGAGAATTGACAGAGAATGGAAGGGAAGGGACTGTAACAGTGTGTGTGTGGGGGGAGTAATAGCACTTTGGTGGAGGTGATGTAGTAGTTTCATACCACGAAAACATATAAACATTTACACTCTTTAAAAAAAACCAATTCTACCTCCACCTATTAAACATATAAATCAGCATAAAATGATGAAGAAATGGAGTGTTCAATAGACTCACAAGATTCAGCAGATCCCAGTATGAACTGCGTTCTCCTTTGCTGCTCTCTACTATGTTAGGTAGTTCATCTGCTCATGTGTATCACAGACATTTAATTAAAATATATATATTTGCAAAAGATCAAAAGCTATAAATTGAACTGGAAGATGATAAGCTTTGTTTTTTTTTGTTTGTTGTTTTTTTTTATTTGTTTGTTTTTTCTGCTTCTTGGGTCATACCCAGCAATGCTCAGGGGTTTTTCCTGGCTCTGCACTCAGGAATTACTCCTGGCGGTGCTCAGGGGACCACATGGGATGCCGGGAATCAAACCCGGGCCAGCATGGGCCTGCCGTGTGCAAGGCAAACACCCTACCCGCTGGGCTATCGCTCCAGCCCCTGATAAGCTTTGTTTAATGTTGGCTCTGATCCTCTGTTGGCCAGTTCATTTAGTTTCCTGTAAGAGTGAATGGGTTCATTGAATGAATATGCTAGATTGCAAATTACAAATAGCATTTTATTTTACATAGAAGCAATGCTCATTTTATGAGTCTAGCATTGGCTTTATTTTTAAAATCGAGGTGATAGCACAACCTTTCCTACCTTCATAGGGTTCCTGAGATGCTAAAAAAGTAACATGAAAAGCTGCTTTATCAGTGGGAGTATGTTATCCACTTTCTGTGCTTTTTCTGATATTCTAAATTATAGATAAGACCTATTAATATTTGTTTATGAAATGTATATACTATTTAAAACATTTTAATGGAATTTTTATGTAAATGTTTATAATTTCAACCTATTTCTATTATATAGTTCAAGCTCACTTCCGCCAGCAATGCCAGTCTCAGTTGGACCATTTTTTGTTGGCACATTTTGACCTTCAGCAATTTAGCTGAAAAATAGTAAAGGATAAGGAGAAGGGCAGAGAAATATTTGGAAAATTAGTGCAGCTAATTAATATGCCCCCAAATTCCTGTCAGTTCCTGAACAACAGTGTATTGCTAGAAACAAGACTGGGGTCAGTAGGAAAGCATACCGATTTGCTCTGGCAAGTGTGAGGTCTTGGGTTTGATCCCTGGCACCACAAGGCAAGTAAAACTAACAAGACTAGCACCAGCAAAACCAGGTATTGGTAATTTTTAATTTAATAATACATCCCATCATTGTTATCCTAATGTTTTCCTTCAATACAGTTCATTTGTTAGAAAGTTAAGAGACTCTGCGACTTAAAAGTAAGTCTTTAAGTAATTGTACTGTTTCAAGAGACATGTGTGATGTTTGTATAAGTGTGTGTGTGTGAGAAGAAAACAGTTGCAACAATCCCGATTCCACCATCTGAATGTACTCTTAGCTTACTTAGCAAGCAGTTCCTGCCACTTCTTTGCTTGCACAATACCACATTGACTTGTGGACAAAGGAAAAAGTACACGTCAGAAAGCATTGATTTTTGTAGGTCAAGGTTTCTCTTCACTCTCATTGTGGGGAGCAGACATCACAGACACCCTCCGTCTTTGAGCTCACTGCCCTCAAAGTACCCCAGCAGAACCCCAATGGCAAAAATAAAATCTTGCTTTCTAAGGAACAGTCAGGTGAGCAAGCATAGAAAACATAATTATGAAAAAAATCAAACCTGTGGTATGATATAAGTGCAAACAACCTGAATATTTCCCTACCATTGTGTGTCCTATTATTTTCCTGTCCCTCCCCCCCCATTTGTTTTTCTTATTAAAGGACCCTGAGATGAAAGTTACAAAAGATTTATAAAACGAGTTATAAAGAATTACTGATTGGGTTTCAGTCATACAATGCTCCAACACTAGTCCACATTTCCCTCCTGGTCCCTGAAGTCTGGGAAGACTTTCTTCTAATATTAGGTGTGAACATTCCATGTACGTGAACAAGCTTGAAATACAACATGGATAGGAGAATAATTGCTTGCATCTGTAGAAAAAAACCAGATGTTTTAATTTTAAAAAATAAGACTGGCAATAAAGGTATTTGGATGATTCCATTTGAAATTCATTTTGTGGAAGAGTATGACCTCTGGTGTTAAACTAGAGAAATTCCAGCACTTAAACATTTTAATGGAGGGAAGTAAAGCAAATGTAATTTTCTGAGTTTTTCACTGGGGGCTGTTTGCTCTGTTTTAGGTGCTATCTGTCAACCTTTATTATTTATTTTTTTCCATACCTGCCCTTTCCTTTTGGCACTCAAAAATATGAATAAGTATATGCTATGCACAACACATCAATTCTTTATCTTGATGGCTTAACTTGACATCTTACATGTATCCTTATAATACTTTATATGAAAAACAAAAAGTAAGTATACATATTTTTTAAAATTTACCCCCAAGGTTTCAAATTCCTTTTCGGGTTTTATGAGAGAACAAGAATGAGAAAAATAAGTGGTTAAAAAAAAAAAAAGATCCTGAGGGCCGGAGCAATAGCCCAGCGGGTAGGGCGCTTTGCCTTGCACCAGCCCAAGTTAGATCACTGGCATCCCATATGGTCCATGAGCACCGCCAGGAGTAATTCCTGAGTGCAGAGCCAGGAGTAACCCCTAAGTGTCGCGGGTGTGACCCAAAAAAGAAAAAAAAATCCTATTGACTTATTTCCTCATAATGTTCTCTCCCTTATCTTCCCTCTGTTGATGGTGATGTTGTAATGGCCAGGATTCCTGCTCCAGAGGGGTGCCCACACAGGAGGGCAGTGTGACTTGCACTGGGTACACAGACCGCAGAGCTGCTAGCGTGCCCGAGGAAGCACAAGGAGGCTGAATTTGCAGCCTCGACCTTGCGGGTCTTGTTCCAGATCCGGAACAATGAACATGGCCTTGTGATCGCTCTGCAGTGTAAGATGCCCCAACAGAGAAGTTATAGGTATTTAGACTAAAATCGAAAGGAATGGGTGGGGTTCCCTGTGACTTCCCATCTGTCTACAAATGGAGGCGTCTTTCCCTCCTCCAGACACTTGGTAACTAGCTTTGGTGAGTGGGCCTGTGCTGGCTTCGCACACAGA
Source organism: Cryptotis parvus (assembly GCA_021461705.1). Lineage (NCBI taxonomy): Eukaryota > Metazoa > Chordata > Mammalia > Eulipotyphla > Soricidae > Cryptotis > Cryptotis parvus. The sequence continues at coordinate 27,542 of JAJIBD010024373.1, forward strand.
AAGGTGAGCCATGTCTGATTTGGGCTCTTCTCTCTCAGATTACAGTGCTCCTACAGATTCCTACTGTTTCTGCGAGGGATTTTTTATTTGTAATTATATATTATTAAATGACTGTGAGATAAAAAGTTACAAAGAGTTATAAAGAGTTACTGATTGGGTTTCAGTCATACAATGCTCCAACACCCCTCCCTTCACTAGTGTACATTTCCTACCATCAGTGTGCCGAGTTTTTCAAACATTTGGCAAAGCAGCATCCATTTATCTGAGGTTTATATCCTGACAGTTCCTTGTTCTATAAGCCATATTTCCATTTCTTTGGGTACCTGTACTCCCCGCCCCCTTCTCTTGAACTGCTTTGTGAGCAAGGGCACCTCCCTGCATCCTTGCAATAGATCCCAGTAAACTCTGGGCAGAATTCATGGCACTGCACCTACTCAGGTTCAAAGGTGTGGAGCTATGCATGGCAGAAGATACAACATTCTCCCACTTTTTTTTTTTGCTTTTTTTGGGTCACACCCGGCAATACTCAAGGTTTTCTCCTGGCTCTGCACTCAGGAATTACTCCTGGCCCATATGCTCAGAGGACCATATGGGATGCTGGGGATCGAATCCTGCCCGACATGGGCCAGCCGTGTGCAAGGCAAACACCCTACCTGCTGGACCATCACTCTGGCCCTCTCCCGCTTATTTGTTTATTGAAACTCTGTTTGAAGGTTCCACTTGGCTATTTTAGCAAATCACTTTGACATAGAAACTACATTTTTTTTTTGCTTCTCTTTTATAACACTAGTATCAAATTTAATGTGGGTAAAAGCTATGGTGATTTTTTGGAGGGTTTATGTAATCGTTCATCTAAATTTAGGAAAGGCTGATAAAGGTATTAATTTACCATGGTAACATTTCTTTGACATATTTCAATTTGTAAAGGTGAATCAGATTCCTCTTCTCCCCATTGCATCAGCTCCATACAGCAATTAGACAAAGACTCTACAGTTTGCTACAGAGTGTTCACAAACGTGGGGGTGGATTTTGTGTTTGAGTTCAGTTTTGCTCTGGTTCAGAAGGTGAATGACTTTAAATTTGGAAGCCCTCAGTGTAGATTTCAATTATTCGTTGGAATTCTTTGGCGAAGTCAAGTTCATCACACAACCCGTGCCATTTCTATTCTACCACCCCCAGCAGGAGCCTTGCTACTAATTCTAAACCAGCTAAATTGCATTGCCAAAAATCTTAATAGATTGTAAACTCCCATGCTTTCTCTACAGTTCACATTCTATTTGTAACTAAGGTCATTGAGACCAGCACATTCAGCTAATACTCATTATTTTAAGTAGACATCCGTGGGACATTGTTTAACCCATGTCCAGGAGATAGCCCAAAATGAATTATTCACTCCCGCATTTAAAAACACGCACTCATGCAGGAGCTGGTACCAGGTAAGCAAGTTTAGCGCAGCTGTCGAGTAGAATGTCAGGAAATTGGATCCAGCTAAGACTTCCAATTACCTAATGAGGGTGTCCTGTTTCTCTTCAATTTCTTGGTCTAATTCGTTATATTCCCAATCGTAAAATGTCAGGTGTTTTAACCAGCACAGTGTAAAAAGAAACAAATGTTCTTCTGCCGCCCGCTACCCCGCCCCTCCCTCCTTTGCTTTCCATTTCTTTCCCGAAGGCTGGAATTTCCATTCCACAAAGAAATCCCCTCCTTAAAGACTCAAGATGGAGCTGAAACAAAGAACCCTGGAAAGGGACCCCTGCCGTTTCCCGTCGGTGCCTCTTTCCTCCTGCGCGGGCGACACCAAACACAATGCTTTATTAACATTAACCAGAGGCCAATAAAAATCATGTCCAACTTGGAGGGAAAACCCACCATTAGCCCGGGGAAGCTCACGTTCTCCTAATTAATCAAACGGCAGGCAGCTCCAGCCCACCCGTGGGAAACCGCCCCGATCTGCCTTTTCTCCCAGCCGTCCCAGTGGTCAGGGCTTGGCAGGGACGGTGCAGGCTGTCAGCGCGTCGGTGACCCGCCCTGGCTTTGTGTCTCCGCTGCAGGTGGGGAGGAGGAAGAGGAGCCCCAGAGGAACCGGCTCAGCCGCCCGCAGACCCTCCAGCCAGCCGCTGCCTCTCCAGGACCACAGAAGCCCTCGGATCTGTCCGCTGCGGCGGCCGGAGAGGGCCAGTGCCCTGAGACCCGGCGGCCGGGGGGCAGCAGCCCCTCATGTTCGGCAAAAGGCACAAATGTGAGCGGCGGTAACGGGGAAAGCCCTCCGCCCCCGCCAGGGGGACCCGGGAAGCCCGTGTGGGTTTCTCCCGAGGATGGCGGGGATCCTCCTCCGGCCCCGCCCCCATCCTCCCCCAGCCCGGGTAGCCGAGGCCCTTAACCCTTCCCGCGCCGCTGCGCTCCACACTTCTGAGCACAGCACCGCGCGCCAGAGCCTCGGGGTGGGAGGGGGGGCGGGACGAGGCGGGACGAGCCTCCCGGGATTTCGAAGCCGCACCCAAATTGGGACTCAGGCCCTGTGGGGGCTACCAAGTCCCTGGAGGCATTATCCTAGCTAGTCGCCAAACTTTTGCTCTTCCAAGCCGGGACTCCGACAGTTCCGTGGTGGAGCCGCACAGGTTACCCTCAGGGATTGTTAGACAGAGGGGGCGTGGGGTGCTAGGGGTGTTGATTTGCAGCTCTATCGGACATGCACGGGGTCAGGGAAAGGCGAGGGTTCCGCATTGTGCCCTGTGTCCGACTGGCCCCTTGGCTGGGGTGGCCAGTGTGCTGCAGTGCTTGGTGCAAGTGACCCAGTCTGCAGGTCCGGCAGTAGTTAAGAAGGCGGCAGACCCGAAAGAAGGGACACCCCCTTTTGATCATCTCTCCCTCACCCCCGGCTGCAGCTTAGGTGCACAGCCTACAAGCCTCCCATTCCTCGGTGGTCTCAGGGGCCCTCCTCATTAGCAGCTGAACCCCTCCGCCCCACCGCAGTCAGTCCTAGCCGACGTACCAAGGGTGTCTTTCCTGCAGATCTCCCCCTCCCCACCATCTCCATCTCACTCTTACACATCCGCTCCCCCTAAAGCGGCGCGCCCAGCAAACTCAGTCTCGGTCCCCGCAGGTGATGTCATGCCCATTGTTTTGGTGCGCCCAGCCAATGGGGGCTCGCCGCCTGGATTCTACCGGAGCCGGCATGGGCCCTTCCTCGAACCAGCAGCAGGAGTCCCCGCTCCCGACCATAACGCATTGCGCAGGGTGCACCACCGCCTGGTCTCCCTGCAGCTTTAACAGCCCCTGACATGGAAACCCCATTGCAGTTCCAGCGCGGCTTCTTCTCAGAGCAGCAGCAGCCGCCGCCGCCGCCGCGCTCCTCACACCTGCATTGCCAGCAGCAGCCGCCGCCGAGCCAGGACAAGCCGTGCCCGCCCTTCGCGTCCCTCCCGCACCCTCATCACCACCCGCACCTCGGGCACCAGCCACCGGGCAGCGGCGGCAGCAGCCCATGCCTCCGGTGCAACAGCTGCGCCTCCTCCGGTGCCCCGGGGGGGCGGGGGCGGGGGCGGGGGATAACCTGTCCCTGCTGCTCCGCACCTCCTCGCCCGGCGGCGCCTTCCGGACCCGCACCTCCTCGCCGCTGTCGGGCTCTTCGTGCTGCTGCTGCTGCTCGTCGCGCCGGGGCAGCCAGCTCAATGTGAGCGAGCTGACGCCGTCCAGCCATGCCAGTGCGCTCCGGCAGCAGTTCGCGCAGCAGCCGGCGTCCGCCTCCCAGTACCACCAGTGCCACAGCCTGCAGCCCGCCGCCAGCCCCACGGGCAGCCTCGGCAGCCTGGGCTCCGGGCCCCCGCTCTCGCACCACCACCACCACCCGCACCCGGCGCACTACCAGCAGCACCACCAGCCCCAGGCGCGCCGCGAGAGCAATCCCTTCACCGAAATAGCCATGAGCAGCTGCAGGTACAACGGGGGGCGTCATGCGGCCGCTCAGCAACTTGAGCGCGTCCCGCCGGAACCTGCACGAGATGGACTCGGAGGCGCAGCCCTTGCAGCCCCCTGCGGCCGTCGGAGGTGGTGGAGGAGGTGGCGGAGGTGGCGGAACCACGTCCTCCCCGTCTGCAGTGGCTGCTGCTGCTGCTGCTCGTCCTCAGCCCCGGAGATCGTGGTGTCTAAGCCGGAGCACAACAACTCCAATAACCTGGCGCTCTATGGAGCCGGCGGCGGCGGTAGCACCGGGGGGCGGCGGCAGCGGCCACGGCAGCAGCAGCGGCACCAAGTCCAGCAAGAAGAAGAACCAGAATATCGGCTACAAGCTGGGCCACCGGCGCGCCCTGTTTGAGAAGCGCAAACGGCTCAGCGACTACGCGCTCATCTTCGGCATGTTCGGCATCGTGGTCATGGTCATCGAGACCGAGCTGTCTTGGGGCGCCTACGACAAGGTATGCTCCCCTCAACTCCTGGTCACCCTCCTGCGGCCACTGAAGCCAGGCGCCTGGCGCCGGGGACACGGGCACTGGCCGGAGCCTCCTGCCTGCCAGTTCCTAGCCTTCCTCTCCTGAGAGCAGAAGTGCCCCCAACTGGCACCCTGAGCTCCAGCTTGCATGCGCGCCATAAGTCTGCGAGGCAACTCGAGGGTGAATTTCTGCGCGCAGCCAAAGTTCTGAAGGCGGAGTGAGTGCCCAGCGCGTTAGGGCTCCTTAGCTAAGTGGTTCCAGGAGACCTTGGCAGGGGGTAAAGGACACTCCACGCTGTCCCTCTCCCGCTGTTTAGGATTGGAGATGCTCAGGTTAACACTGTACTCAGTAATTCCGGAGTTTGTTTCTTCCCTGGGTTTGCTGAGCTTGGAGGGCGATGGCGTGAACTGTGCTGTGCGACTACCCGCCAGCTTCCATCATCTCTCCTCTCCTCTCATTTCCTTTTGAGACCAAGTAATCTGATATATTCCAGAGCCCCATGTTGGGTGGCCCCTCCTCCCAACCTCCTCACTGCCCTGCCTGAGACCTCAGGTCCTCTGGAAGGGGACCTCGGGTCTGGCAGGAGGTGAAAAATATTTCTTTCTTAAACGTGCTTCCTTATGACTATGTTGCAGGCGTCGCTGTACTCCTTAGCTCTGAAATGCCTTATCAGTCTCTCCACGATCATCCTGCTCGGTCTGATCATCGTGTACCACGCCAGGGAAATACAGGTAATTTAGGTTCTGATGTTTATGAATGGCCCAAAGCCCAGGCGCCGTCCTGGAGACGCGCAAGACAGCAGCAGACAGACAAGCTGCTTCCCAGCCCTCCTGCCCTTGCTCGAGGTTACAGAAGACACAGGCTGTGTTGTCCGATGCTAGAACCCCACCTGATCCTCCAGAAAAGAAAACAACCAGTGCAGCATGTAATAGTGCCTGGGTTCTTAGGCTGGATCTGTCCAAACGAAGGCCAGAATCGCCCCTCTCCTCTGTGTAGGTTGCTTCACTTCTTCATATCTGTCACTTCATCTGACTTCCTGCAGTTTCTCTGTGTTTAGTCTGTCAGTAACCTGTGTTTTCATTTGTTCCTTTAATTTGTTTTGATTTCTGTTTGTTTGAGACACTTTTTTTCTGGTAGGTCCACCCTTCGAGAAAATTGTGCCCGTCTGTATTCTCTGCTGTTGCGTAGCTGCTAGAAAACAGGCACTTGATCCTCTATAATAAAAGTTCTAGCCCTTTTTCACACCCTCCCATTGTTAAAGAAAAAATTGATCCAAGTTCATTTTAGAGTACCAAATCCCTGCATTCAGAACTTCATAGCATTTGGGGTTTTGGTTTTTTTTTTTTTAGATGTCATGTAAGAGCAAAAGCCGCTGCCCTTGAGAGTTGTGTGATTAGGAAAATAAATGTTTGTTTTGTTAACAGCAACCAGGAATGCTGCTCTTAGCTTTGGCTCTTAAGCACCATCAGAATAAAATCCACATGACACCATGCTCTAGATTGTTTACTCTGCTATAATCTGCAGAATAGTAATATTCCAGTAGTCAGGAATATTAAGGCCATGAGTTAAAATACCTCAAATTTTCCAAAAATTAAGAGAGATTTTTATGGTTGAAAACACAGACTAATTTATGTATTCTGATTTGGGGAGCGTTTGTTAGACTTTCAGTGGACCCTCGGAAATAAGCCCTCATGCCCTTTGGAAAAAACAAGGTCAATAACTTTCCACTTAAATAATTTAGTATTGAGTATTAATTTATTTTATATTAGTATCAACAGACCCATACTTACTAGGGAAAAATACATTTTAACTGTTGCCCCAAAAAGGTTAAACAACACATGATCCCCAGAAGGAGAGCAAAGTCTCTTCATCTAGTTTTCAGATTTGCAGAAACTGAAAACTGTCCTCCCGGGGGTGAAATTAGGGCCTTTGAATTAGAGAGCATGAGACTATCAAAACATCATTGATCAAAGTGTACTGGTAACCATTTACAGCTCTTTCTTTAATTCAGTATTAGTGACTGTGGACTTTCAAAATTCTTAGTCATTTTGAAATAATGCCAAACTATGACCTAAATGAGGAGGGGTTCATTTTTCACAGAAAAATTAGGTGTTGACATTGAAATGAACAAAATAGGCCTCGGCCTCGTGATCTTTTCACTAACTTGTCCAGGAGAGAAAACTAAAGTCAGAAAGATTGCGGAACTTGCCAGATCACACCACTAGAATATCTCTCTAAACCCACAAGTTTGCCTTATGAAGGAGGTTAAATGTTAAAGATGATTTTATGCCAGAGAAATAATTCAGCAGGCTGGAGTGGATGCTCTGTGGGATTTTGGTCCCTGGTACCACGTGGGCCCCTGGGCACCATGCCGCAAGTAGACCCTGAGTGTCACTGGGTATGGGCTTCAGTCCCCCAGAAAAGAGTATTAGAGTGTCTTATTAAGTTACTTAAAATAATCAAGTAACTGAGAGTCAGACATGAGGCCCAAGTGGCAGAGCTTGTGTTTGGCATAGTGGGACCCTGGGCTTAGTCCCTGGCACCCTATTGCCCTTACTCTAAGCACTGCTGGAAGTACCTCACCCAACAGTTCAAAATTAATTTAACTGGGGCCAGAGTGTAGAACAACAGGGGAAGATGCTTGCCTTGCAAGTGGCCTATCCAGGTTCAGTCCCCTGTAGGTACCCCATATAGTCCCCGAGCCTTGCTAGGATTTATCCCTAAGTGCAGAGCCCTGAACACTGCAGGTTGTGGCCCCAAAACCAAAAAATAATTAAACAGTTAATTGAAAAAATCAAATCACTTAAGTGATTTATATTTTTGCTTAGAGAACTAGAGTGATTTTACTTCGCTTTGGAAAAAGACCAATGTTCTATTATCATCATCATTGTCTTTATCATCATCATCACCATTAAATATCTTCTTGTATTGTCTGTTCTAAAATGTGCACAGGGAAGGAAATAGGGGGTTAGCTCTAAGAGCAGCATAAAAACACTATAAAAATAATGAGATAAAAAACATACAGTAGTCAAAAAGAAGCTGCCAAATGTTAATGATGTGTTATAAAAAATACCGATATATCATAATTCTGGAAGCTTATAGACACTACAAAAATTGCAAAAAGTCATGTGTTCACAGATTCTTTCACACTGTATAGAATTTCACGTGGCTGATCTTAGGGAGTATATCTTTCTACAAATGGATATACTGCCGAGAGTATTCATGATGTAGGTGACACAGATGATGACATGGATCATCCCCCGCAAGACACAGCACAATTATGTTCTTGACTGTTTTGGAAACTTTAGCAAATCACAATAGACCAATATTTTAAATATTTTATACGATAGGTGTTGGCAACTAAATAACCACCCTTAAGATCACTCAGAAAAGATACTTGGAATACTATTTAGTGAGTAGGTACCTTTTGTACTCCCATAAGCTGAGGTTGCGGATTCTTGTTGGAACTGCTTTTAAAATGGATAAATAAATATAGGACGACTGAGCTAGAATATCAAGAATCAGAAAAATTAGGTACTTTCTCACTTATCCAGGGAATAGTCAGAATATTTTTCTTTGAATATTCATTATTCAATGCTTGCTGAGAAATTCCATTTAAGCAAGTACATGGAGTAATCGTGTGACAAACCAAATCCTTGTTCTTCTGTCATACCTGTAGAGAATAAGTGTTTGTGTGTGTATTCTTAAATCATAAGCAATTAGGCAATTATCAGTTTACTGTAAAGAATTTCAAATATTTCAATTGGCTTTGCACTAAGGAATTAAATGCAGGGGGGTCATGTTACCATTCCGAGAATGTCCTTGGATGCAGAAGAGAGTCGAAAATGACAGGTTTTATTTTTAGCATGAAGAGAGCTGACAAGTGTGGGTTTCTGGCACATGGTCCTGTTTCTCACTGTCTTCGGGAAAAGCATGCTATCTCAAAAGTTCTGACTCTCTCCCTGCCGGAATTGCTTAATGAAGCTTGGGGAAGTCCCTGACATTTCCATGGAGAACCTTAGAAAGCAGGTCAGTGTGACCTTTCACAACTGTTGATAGCATATTTTGGGAAACAAAGATGGTCCCAGTACTGGTTCAGGAAGTAGTAGGAGAGGGAGGCTTGGTCTGAACCCAGCTCCGGAAGGTTTAACTTCAGTGTCATTTTTTCAGTACCACAGACAGCTCAATGTGTGGGCTCCAGTTTGCTCATTTCACTAATTGCTTTCCTATACCCCCTAGCAGAAAATGCAATCCATTTTTCTATCCCACTACTTATACTTACATAAAATCAGATATAGTTAGGAGCTAGGAGCACATTCTCAGCTAAGTGGGTATTCAATTTTTTTTTTCAAGTAGACTTTTCTCTTTGCTTCCCTCTCCTCTGGGGTTTGGGAAGAGGTTTGCTTATGGAATGAATCCAGAACAAGGTTCAGATCCTCTGAAGCTCTCCAGCAGCATAAAAAGTGAATGTGGAATTTCACTCGATCGTGTCAGTGGCACTACTCTATCATTTCCCTTGCGGAAGCAATCGTGGCTGCAAGAATTATTCAGCATTTGCAGAGAGGTAAACAACACTGTTCCAAGTTGAGAAAGAAAACCACTTGAAGTAGTTGCCAATCTTTCTGGTTCTTGTGGAATTTGGGGAAAATGGTGGGTGCTTTGAATTTGAAGGCATTTTTATTGGCTGCCTTGTTGCTAATCATATCATATAAGGAATGGCATTAGCGTAAATTGATTTGATTTTTATTTTTGGTGCCTTTTACAGAGAACTGATGCTCATCATTCCCTTTTGGCATTGCTTTTTAGAGTTGGATGGTAGGAGGCCTAAATATGGGCAAAACAGAGATGGACAATTCTCTCTACCTGTGCGTGGTCACCACACAGAGGAGGAAAATGGGGACCTTATCAATCTTTCAGCATTTCTCAGCTCGTTTGGGAACAGTAGTCGTAGCCATGGTGTTACCCAGTGGACTTGGAAACTCACCTTCAGGGGCCAGAGATGGGTGCTTTCTGCACCAGACCTGCAGAGTGCATGTGGGTGCTATCCTGAACAAACAGAAAATGCTGCCGCTTGGTAATGCTGTTATTAAGAAAATGATTACACATTTGAAAATCCTTCAAATGGTACAGTAGAGTTCATTAATGTGGATAGTCACTTCTGGTTTCCTCCCAGTCCTGGGAGGAAATTCTTGATTCTTAAATTCTTGTTTTCTTCCCCTGCAAAGCCTCTCAGGGATGCCTCCAGAATGCTTGTGTGTGTGGTTAGATGTGCCCTAGGTCCACACAGTCCTTGCTTTTTCATTTCTCCACATATGTCAGAGGCTTTGCCTCATCAGCACGCAGAGGCCTGGTTCTTCTGAAGCCACAGCTTGTCTCATTTTGCGCATGCACCGTGGTTTGCTGATAAACAGTGAGTTTGAGACTTTTGCTTTGCAAGCACAGTGCCAAGACCACCCATTATTTATACTTCTGTCATTGAATTAGAGTATATCCGTGTGGTAAATACCCCTCTGTTGCTTGTTTGCATCAAAAGTGCAGGGAGTCTTTCCTTTCAAATGGAAAGGTGTTGCCTCCCAAAAAGGTGTTTGCTCTTCCAAATGGGCAAGTTCACCCCATCCCGTTCCCCATATCATCATCCAGGTTAGTTATTAGAGAACTCGCCTTTGACCTTTTAAAAACTTTTTAAGTCTAAAATGTTTCATTTTCAGTGGGATCACATCCAGCTGTGCTCCCTAGTTCTGCACTCAAGAATTCCTCTTGGGTGCTCAGGAGACCATATAGAATCAAACCTGGATTGTTTGTGTGCAAGAGAAGCTCTTTACCCACTGTACTATCTCTCTGGTCCCAAAATTAAAAAGTTTTTATCTTCCTGAAATTTTTTTTCTGGAAAAAAGAAAACAAGAATTTAAGGATTTTAATACTATTTGCAACCTTGGCAATGTCTAGTAATGCATTATTTAATCTGTTGACAAATTCAATAAACATTATGAAGAGGCCAACCATTGCCAAGTCATAGTTCGATGAGGTAAAGATGAAGGAAGGCACAGAGTTAGAAGGAATGTCCTAAAGTGGTTTTCTAGGTCTATACTTTCTCTCTGGGGACCAGTCAGGGCGTGTCACCAAAAGATCCCAAAGAGAGTGAGGTGAACGTCTCATGTGAATTGCATTATATGGAATGGCATACTCAGTCCCAGCCCGTGCCAACAACTTCTCTTGCCAACAACTTCTCCAGCAGGGTAACAGGAAGCCTCATCCTCCAACTCGGAGTCCTGCTATAGTAAGGTACTAACTCAGAACTCCCTTGCTTGGCCTGCCTGTGTGAACGGCTCTGCATTATTAACAGGGTGACACTAAATAAAGCTGTCCGGTGTGCTTACAGAGCAGCATCACAAATGAAGAGTGGAACTTTAGGGTTGCCCACTGTGTACCTGCTTTATGGACCAACTTGCTCTTGGTCACATCTATAGCTTGGGGTTAGGTGGAGGCATTTGGAACCCCCATACTCACCTGGCAGGGCAAACTGAGGAGCCTGCACTGATTTAGGTTCATGAAAGAGGTTTTGTGGAGTCTTTCTAGAGAGAATGCTTACTCATTAGGATGGAGTATAGACAGTAGTGTGTTACCGTGGGAATTTATTTTTTACCTGAATCTTCTCAGATTCCAAAGACTGTGAGCTGTAAGGTTATGGGAACTCCCTTCTGTCATCTATGGGAATATTGATCCTCTACTTATGGTCTGAACACCTCTTGGGCACCCACCACGTCCAGCTTATCCTTTTCTAGAATGCTCTTCATTTTAAAATAAGGCTTGAGGGCGGGTGGTAGTCTCACTTTATTCCTGATACACAACATTTTAGAGGTTTCTCAGTTTTGCCAGTGCAAGGGGAGTTTTATAAGAATAAAAAAAAAAGAGGTGACAGAAATCCTCAGGAGCCATGAATACCCCACCCTTTACTGAAAGGGATTTCCCTGCCCCTGCCTGAGTGGGGGCCCCCCAGCGTGGCCCCAGCAGGGACAAGTTGCCCTGAGAGGGCATCTATTGGGCATGCAGCCCAATAGATGGCTGTTGAGGGGGGGACGAATGAGGAAGGATTGGAACTCAGATCTAGGCTGGAAGTCAAGGGGACAGCCTGGGATTAGAAGGTGACAGGGGAGTGCAGGAAGAGTCTAAGGATGGTTCCCAGGGATCGGGTGCAGTAAATGCATCCATGATGTGAGGGGGAAAGTTACCCACAGTGGACAGCATGCGGAATCAGAAATTTAGGCATAAAGTATTTACTTTTCCCCAAGTGCCAGTGAAGTCTAGAGCAGGGTGGTAATTTAGATGAGGAAGTCTGGGCTAGAGACTGTTTTGACCTACTGGAATAGATAAATCTCTCTCCAGATTTGGGGAATCTAGAGAGAAGTTGATCCAACTTCAATGATTAGCAGTAGAAGAAAGGAGTAGCTATAAAGAGGGGAAAGGAAAGATTGATTGTAGCAGTGGATATGGGAATGCGGTGAGGAGACCTGTGAGCAGTCTCTAATGTTGGGGAAAGAATCATTTTTGAATCTGACCCATTGAAGGTCATTGCTGACTTTGAGTGGTTTAGGAAGTGGTGGAGAGAGACAGCCTTCAGTTCCTGGTGGAACACAGTGCATTTATTCCCTTCCACCTAGCTGCAGAGCAAACAACTCACATTGGTTAGATCTCCTCCTGTTCGCTTTCTAGGGCTATTTCCCGCCTGGCTGAGAATGACTCTGATTACTTTAGTAGGGAGTGACTGTGTAGCAGTTTCCTATTTAGAGCAGAGACCAGAGACGTACTCAGGACTCTCAGGTGGAATTTGCCAGGGGATTACCTCCCTCCTGAGGCAGAAGGGAAAATGCTGGTGGTAAAGTGTATGCCCAGCACATATGAGGCCGTGACTTTGACCCGTAAAGCTTCCTCTGAACACCACTGGGTGGAGCCGTGGTGGCCCTGAGTTCCCACAACAAGTATCTCCTTATAACACAAAAAACTAGCGCAGTACACTCACTACTAATAGTTCATTTTCAGTCATCACTTTTGCATGTGCTGTTAGCAAGAAACACTTGTCAAAGGTGTAGCTTGACACTTGCCAACCCTGCTAAGCAGCATTTTGGTTTCAGACTCATTGTCTCAGCCTGTTAGGATTATTTGCACCTTTGCATTAGGTCACAGGTGTTCCAAGAAATGGCTAGACCGAATGGCGCGAAATTCTTTTCCTCACACAGGGTCAGCAGTAGTGGCTGGGACCTGGGTACCACACTTGCCACTGACACCCTGGCAGTGAGCTCCCACTTCTGAGTTCTGTGCGAGCTGTGAGTTTGCCTTTGGAAGCCAGGCTCAAGGTCTGAGTGAGCTGCAGACAGAGCTCTCCAAAGTAGACCTTAATTTTTTTTGTTTGTTTCGTTTTGTGGGGAGCCATCTGCTCATCTGTGATATTTGGTGCAGCCTTTCAAGTCATAACAACTCCCTGAACCTTGACGGTCAACCAGCCCACATGTCTCTCCAGGAATGTCATGAGCATGACTGAGCCCTCTCAGGTTCCCTATCTTCCTTGTGAGCTCAGACTTCTGATCTACCTGATGCTTAATGATTACCTGGAAGGAAGCACACCAGGCATGGCTCATCCAAGCCACAATCAGGCAAATGTCATGACAATGGCTTTTTTTAAATATTTATTTGGGTGTTATTTGCAGGGGTAGGGGCTTGGGGAATGACGTACCAGCAATGCTAGAGGCAACTCCTGGCTCTGTGCTGGAGGTTGCTCCTGGCAATTCTCAAGAGAACGACATAGTGCAAGGATTGAACCAGGGTTGAAAGTATGCAAGACAAGCACCTAAATCCCTGTACTGCCTCCCTGGCCCAGAATATTTTAATTTTTCTCCCCAGATCATACAGTTAGGAACTGTTTGTTAGAAAATTATAAAGGATGAACCATGAAAAAGAATCGGTTCATTTCATCTCACCACCCCAGTAGTTGATTATTGGTCCTCATATATTTAGATAGAGTAGATGGTCATGGTATTTGCTCTACCTCTCTATACAGAAACTTGATGTTCTTTTCATGGAATTTTCTATTGATTTCCTCATGCTGTTAAGCACAATGAACTGCTCCAAGGTTTCTTTTTACCGTATAGGTACAATCAATACGATCTTTTCTCTTTTCCTTTTTTTTTAAAGTTTGAACACTTAAGAAAATTACAAAGAACCTATTAATTACTGTAATGATCCCCTCTTGCAGATGAACTTTTGTGTCTCTGATGATTTCATAAGAATGAATTGCCAAGCAGGAAATGATTGAGTTAAAGGATAATATTTGAGCTAACTAATGGTTTGTCAACTTGTCTTTCAAATTTTATTCTCTCCTCTTTGAAGTGTATGCAAAGTGTATGCAAAACACTAAATTCAGTCATCGATTGGATTATTCTTCTGGAGGGTCTTACACCAATCCAACTGTTACTTTATTTTTTTTTATTGAAAAATATTCTGTTGTTTTACATCTGGCTTTGTAGTTAGAGCTCAGACTTTATAGTGCTTGGGATCAAACTGTGGGCAGTTGCATGAAAAGCAACTGTACTACCTCTCTAGTCTGCAACTTTAATTTGGTACTTGATACTTTGAAAATCCACGCATTTGCTTCTCTCTTCTCTCCTATGCCTTCCCTCTTTTTCCATGATTTTGGCTTCTAGACATTGGCTGACCAGGTTTGTAAAAGAATATCCCTGTTTAGGGGGCCAGAGTGATAGTATAGCGTGTAGGTCTCTTGCCTTGCACAGGGCCAGCCTGGGTTTGATTCCCAGCACCCCTAATGCCTGCCAGTTCCTGAATGCAGAATCTGGAGTAAGACCTGAGCATTTCTGGAATAACCCCAAAATAAAACAACAAAAAAGGATATCCCCAGTTAGCAATTAATGTTATATGAAAACAATATGAAAGCTTTATTGGAGAATCCCTTCATTCCCCAAATTCAAATGCTTTCAATCCTCTTTATTATGGAAGTTGTAAAAAACACTTCTGGAATGCTTGGCTCCAAAATTTCCCACTGTGCAGTCATCTTTGGTTTGTTGACATTTTGTTTGCTTTTTTTGGTTTTTTTGGTTTGTTTTTTTTGTTTATTTGTGTGTTTTTCAGCCTAGTCTGGTATTCTGGGTAGCTCCTGATTCTGGGTGTCTAGGCCTTGAACCAACTCTACCTCTAATTGGCTGTGTAAGCTTGGGCAAGCCACTTAATCTCTCTGAACATCCATTTCCCTGTCTTTGAAAGGGGTCCTGGAGAGGCCTCTCTCTGAATCAATTGGGCAAGGAGGGGTTGGAGTAGGGGATAAAGAGAGTTAGTATACATTAAGGGGAAAGAATGCTACCTGGTATGTGATGAAGGCTATTTGGGTATCAGCAGCTGGTTATTTTTTTTTTTTCTTTTTTGGGTCACACCCGGCAATGCTCAGGGGTTACTCCTGGCTCTGCACTCAGGACAGGGTTACCTGGCTCTGGCAGGTGCTCAGGGGTACCATATGGGATGTCGGGGATCGAACCCGGGCCGGCACAGGCCGGCTGCATGCAAGGCAAACGCCCTACCCGCTGGGCTCTCGCCTCCAGCCCCAGCTGCTGCTTATTGTTAGCTATTTTGAGATTCCTTGGTGGGAAAGGAGAAGACTTAGAGCCTAGCCTTTCTGGGCTTTGGGATGCACATTTTGTGGTGCATGTTTTTTTTTTTTGGGGGTTGTTTGTTCTTTTCTTAACTAAGACTTAAGTGAGGTAATAGAAACAAAAAAGGTGAACTTTCAGTATTTATCTGTTATTAATGCATGCACACACATATGTGTGTGTGCAATTAAAAAAAAGAGAGAAAGGTATAATCTTTATTAGTGCAACCAGTATACTTTTGTAACCTGAATTGGTTGAGTTCCGCTGTATGCTGCTGGCTCTCTGAGGAGGTCTGTGTTCATTTTGACTGTCTCATGGCAGATTCAGATCCTTTGGCCTGTTGAATTCCATGCTTGTGTCTGTTACTGAGACATGCAGTCAGCCCCCTGTAGAAGTTGACTATACATACTGTGTGCTAGCAACTTGGCAAGCAGCATTAACTCCTTCAGGCACCTCCTACCCACTAATTAGGGCCCTGGTGACTTAAAAGAGTGAAGCATGATTCTGAAAAGCCAGCAAAGGGAATAAGTTGGATCATGGAAAATTGTGGCATTAACCCCCCTGTTGGAATGACGAGAAGTAGTAAACAACTCCAAGCTTATTGGTAACTGCCATGGGTGTCGTTTGCTGCTGCTGTTCATTGTAGGCTATTGCAGTATTTAAACCCAAAAGCATTTCCCCCTTTTCTGGGACTGAGTTTATTTCTGATGAGAGTTTTGTTTAAAATGTTGCTGCGCCCTTGCATCAAGCTGGGGACACAGTGGTCTGAAGGCTTTGAGAAGGATTGTTGTGACTCAAGAACAGGTAAAACCTTGCAATGTTCTTAGTGTGATGGCTGACCTCCCTCCCCCCACCACGGAGCTTGCATCCTCCCCTCCGTGTTCCATACAGTCATTGGCTGAGTCTGTGCTGACTTGGGTAGATAAATTTTGGAAATTGGCCCACGTACATCGTTTGTCCTTTGCTTTCTTGACTATTTTGAGCATTTTAACCCAATTATGTATTGGCCCCTAAGTGTTCAGATGAAATTGTTTCCAAGTAATGTGATTATTGAAATTTGAATCAGTGATCTTTCTTAGTCACTGAGATGGTCTTCATTGAGAGGCATTTGTCTCCCCAATATATTCTATGCAATACTTATACATTAGCTCTGACGCAAATGTTCTGCATTTTGGAGAGGAAGTACTATAGTATATGTGTCATAGTTCTGATCTAGGATCATGCTTTTCTTACATTATTGTGTTAGTGTCATGATAGTTGCAAACTACCTGGATACTTTTTCCTTGAATTAATTCTTTCTTTTTATTTATTTATTTATTTATTTTTGGACTGGGTGATTAAAAGGAATTTTTATCCAGGTTCTGGGTTTTCTTTTACAATCACAGACTATTTTAAAAAAATCATGAAGACAATATAAATAATAGAAAAGGACTTGGGACTTAATCATAGTCACTGCACACTTTTAAAAAGTCTGCCTGGTACATGGAGACAAATACCCAGGCAGTTATTGACATCAAACTTACTTTATACTTTATGTGACTTTTCACTATTTAACTCTAAAAGCATCAGCCTTCACACACTTTCCATAACCCCCCTTTTCATACTGCTAAATCCCTCCAAGTTGTAAAACACATCACAGATCAGAGAACACACACATTGCCCTCTTGTCTTTTGAAATGGCAATGACCTAAGATGTACGAATGGTTAAATATACTATCAGTTTAAAGCATGGGCTGGTTGTTGAAGGTCACGGGGAGTGTCACCAATGTAAATGCACATTGTTGAGAAATATTTTGAGTAAAATTTGAGAGGCCAGAGTGATAGTACAGCAGGTAGGGGGCTTACCTTACATGTGGCTGATTTGGGTTTAATCCTCGGTATCCATATAGTTCTTCAAGTGCCGCCAGGAGTAATTCCTGAGAATGGAACCAAATGTAAACCCCGAGCATTGCCTGTGTGATCCAAATATATATATATATATATATATATATATATATATATATATATATAGAGAGAGAGAGAGAGAGAGAGAGAGAGAGTAGAATCTTACTTCTTTCCCATGAATATTTTACTCTAGTCTCATGCTTAGTTCTCCTTCATCAATGTCAAGAAGAATACTTCATGGAAATGGATTTTGATCTTCAGAAACTAAGCAGAACAAGAGAATCAAAGAGAACTCTCTGGCAGGTGTCTTTGGTGGTACTTGTAGGGGGTGAGGGCACAGCGGTGGATTGAGACATGAAAGCTCTCTGTGGCTTGAATAGGTTTTTATAGCGTGTCAAAGGCTCATTGTATTTTTTTTTTGTCTTTCCTCTTCAGCCTCTCTGTTTTGTGCTGCCTCTTCGCTGCCCCTTCTTGGCTAACTCTTCCTCCCTTTCCAGTGCGGGGCTTGACCATGAACCCAGGCAGTCAGTGCCCTGGGACTCACTGACAGCCCATCAGCTGGTGTGTCCAGCATCTCGCTTAACCTGGGCACCACTGATGATTTCAGCTTTGGCTCTTTGACTAAATAAGTCCACAAGTGTGTCTCATTACTGTTAGATGTTACAGGCCACAGAGGAAATGTGCACTTATGTTTGAGATTTGGGTTGTGCCTATGCATATGGGGTCCGTGCAGTTTGGCTGTGCAGAGGCTCCACTGTTGGGTGATGGAGGGTGGGACAAAGGCTTATCTTCATACCCTGTTAGGACCCATGTAACTATAGGGAGAAACCAGGTTCTGCTAATGCCAAGAGAAAGCAGCATAAGAGGCTGAGAAGTGCGGGACCTGGCTTCCAGACCCCTCTTTTACTGCTGTATTCCAAGGCCATATTGAATGATTTCTTTTTTTTTGGTTTTTTTTTCCTTTTTTGGGTCACACCAGGCGATGCTCAGGGGTTACTCCTGGCTCTTCACTCAGGAATTACTCCTGGCGGTGCTCGGGGACCATATGGGATGCTGGGGATGAACCCCCCACGCCCCCCCCCCCTCTTTATTTTACACCCAGATCTCACCCTGGATCTTCCTCTGAATTACTACTGGTGGTGCTCGGGGACCATATGGGATTCCGGTGATTGAACCCAGATGGGCCGCGAGCAAGGCAAGCACCCAACCCATTGTGCTATTGCTCTGGTCCCCAAATTTAATTTTTTTAAAAAATGGACTTGCTCTTTTGCCCCTTCCCTGTTTCTTTAATGATCAGACGAGATCGGGCGCCGCTCAGGGTGGTATGGCCATAGACTGTTTCTTTAATGATTTCCTGTTCACTCACTTTGTCCACAAAGCAGTGCTCTTTTTTCCACCCTTCTTTCTTAGATAGGAGACACGGCCATGAGCCCTAATATGCCCCCTCCCTGCCCCCCAGAGGTAAGCACAGTGGGGCTCTGACACTGTCACCTTGACTTCCTTTACCTGTGGATTCCTTCAGCCCAGCGGGCCTTTCCCTCCCTTCCAGGTGTTTCCATCACCTGTTCACCAGTCTTGGGTTCCCTGGGGAAGCTTCTGGGGAAACTCAAGCTGTTTTGAAATTGCCAGTCTCCTATGCATTCCTCACCCCCTCTGGCCCCGAGGGACCCACTGGAGGATAAGGGGCTGATCCCCGCCGCCCCTGTGGCAGGAGGGTTAGGTTAGAGGATATAGAGGCATAGCACGTGTCACATGCAGGTCTCTGAGGTTCACAGCTGGTGCCTGAACGTGTGATGGACAGTTAGGAACCCTGGTATTGGATCCAGATAAACTGGGATTAAAGCTGGGCTTCCCCTTGAGTAACTCTGAGAAGCCACTTGTAACCCCTCTCCCCTATTATCTGGGGACAATGATTCTGCTGCACTCCTTGGGACAGTCGGGAACAGCCATGTAGCCCCTAAACCCTTTTGCCATTTCAGTCTAGCTCACCCAATGAACTTTTTTTTTTATTTAATGTTTATTTCCCTACCTAACAACATGAAGAGCTCAGTGAGTTTTGGACACAGGCCAACACCCATCCCTCCACCCAAACCCACACACCAACCCCACCCCCCCCCCCGCAACCGGCATCCTGTAGGTCATTTCTCCTTCCCGATAAATTTCCTCCTCGATAGAGTGATTAAAAGACATTACATGTTATACTATTTTAGTGGATCTGGCCGAACTGGACTTAGCTCGTTGATCTTCGTGAGACAGTTACTCCTGACAGCAAAGTATGGTGGTTAGTGTGATGGGCGAAGTTTCATCCACCCCCAGAGGCGGGGCCCCCCAACCCCCCCCCCCCCCTCCTCCCCCCAGGCCCGCTCTGGGGCCCCCCACCACCTTCCATCAGACAGCGAAGATGGTCTAGTGTGATGGGCGATGTTTCTGGACCCCAGAGGCGATGGGCCCCAAACCTCCTCCCGGTCCCATCGCCAACTGGGAGCAGCCGGACCTCACCCCAGGCTTGATAACCCCACTGACTTAGCTTTCTTCCAGTGAGACACCAGACAGGTATGCTATCCAGACCCTAGTGAGGTGACTCTCTGCCTGTTTCAGACACCCTCTTCTCTGGAGACTTGTCACGCCCTGGCATTGGCTCTCCTTGGTGTTTATCATCCTTTTCTATGAGGCAGCCATGAAGCCTCCACATTGTTCTCCATGGAGAGTGCTATACTGCCCAGGTGCAATCCCACATTTCTTTTCCTCCAAACTATACCTCAAACTGAAGAATTGTGAGTTGCTACCTAGGGTTCTTATGGGACCTCCCACTCCTCTTGGGAAGGTAGGATCAGAGCTGACCCCATAGTTTCTTCCACTAAAATGCCAGGGCTCAGAAGACCATATGGGATGCTAGAAATCAAACCTAGGTGGATTGCATGCAAGGCAAATGTCCTATCCACTGTACTATCACTCCAGCCCAGAAGGGAATTATTGTTGAACCTGGAATAATATCATGGTGTACATGGATTTGAGAGACTGGATTTGTGGACTGGAGCAATAGCACAGTGGGTAGGGCATTTGCCTTGCACTCTGCCGACCTGGGTTTGATCCCCAGCATCCCATATGGTTCCCTGAGCACCGGCAGGAGTAATTCCTGAGTGAACAGCCAGGAGCAACCCCTGAGTATCGCTGGATGTGACCCAAAAAAACAAAAAAAAAAAAAAAAAAAAAAGACCGGATTTGCAAGAGAATTATAGGTCATCACCCTGTAAATAGGGAAGCTAGGAGGTTAAGGTCTTCTTGTTACACATTTCAACTATTATGTGGACCAGGGTGGTGGGGAACACCTATTGGTGCCCAAGGCTGACTCTTGGCTCTGTGCTTAGGGATCACTTCTAGTGGCAATTGGGGAACCACATGGGGTGTCGGGATCACGATGAGTTTGGGTGCATGTGTGGCAAGTGCGTTAAGTCCATGTTATCTCCCAGCCCTCTTGCTATTTTGAATAATGATCCTCAAGTAGTCTTTTAAAAACATTTCTATTTGTTATCTTTTAATAAGCTTCAGTCATCCTTCTCTTGTGCTGCTATTCAGATGGGGATCCCAGTTTTTCTAGCAGCCTTCCAAAGTGACTGTTGCCTCTGATTCCTTCTAGGAGAAATAGCCCCATAGGGAAGATCTTAAACGTAGAGTGGTTCCTCCAGCAGCCCCTCACTCACATGAACTTGAGTCAGAATTGTGCCTCCTAAAGACATCTGTGTGAGATCATTGCTACCCAGGATCCTTAGTTTATTCCTGGATTGTCATCCTGTTCTCCATGTCCATATGATGACATTTAGAGACTCTGGGAACTCAGAGGCATTGATGTTTCTCCCTCCGGATCTTGGTGACAGAAAAAGGAAGCCACCTGGGAGAGAATCCCTCTCCCCCTTAGGAGTCACCTTAGGAGTCAGTACTTCCCTCATCTGATGATACACCTTTGTCCCCTTGATCCCTGGCTCTGTATAACCTCCTGAGCACTGAACCTGGAGTAACCCTGAGCACTGAGTGTGAGCACAAAATAAACATAACGTGATTTGGTCTGGAGAAATGGCCCAAGAAGTAGAACATATGCTTAGCATGTTTGAGACTGACCTTGATCCCTAACATTACATATTCACCCCACCCCTATTGTTGTGTGACCTTGGTGACACCCCAGCATCAAGTCAACCTACACCGCCCAGCTGTTTTCACTGGGCATGGTCCCTATAAAAATGAATGAAGGTGATAGTTCAAAGAACTGGTGCATGAATGAATGAGCTTAGCTTGAAGAGACAGGAGCACAAGTTTTTTTTTTTTTTTTTTTTTTTTTTTTTTTTTGTTTTTTTTTTTTTTTTTTTTTTTTTTTGTTTTTCGCGTCCCTCGGCCCCGGTGTTTCTTGGCCTTGCCCCCCCCGTTTTTCCCTTGCCGTTTTCTGCGGGGGCGGGGGTGGGGTCTGTGCCGCCCCCCCCCCCCCCCCCCCCCCCAGGGGGGGGGGCATGCAGGAACCCTGGGTTCAATCCCCAGCACAAGATAATCCTCTGGGCACTGTCAGGAATGACTCCCACACATACACACAGTACAACCAGGGATGGTCTCTCAACTCTCACACAACACACACACACACACACAAAAAATAAACAAATAAATTCTTAGTTTTAAAGACACATGGTTGGTCCTGTTCAATTTCAAGCTTCCCTTTAACTGGTTTGTGCTTCATCTCAAGCCCCCTCATTTAAAACTTGCTGGGGTGACTGAGAGTGAGTCTTCTGCAGCGCTGCAGAGTAAATGAATGGGGCTCCTCAGGAAGTGTCCTGAGACTGAGCGGGGCTGTACTTCCTTGTTGCGTGAGCTAGTGCAACGTTCCTTTGCTAGGTCCCTGCTCCTGAATTTGCATCTCAGATGACGGTCGGGTCTCTCTGGACCACACTTGTCTTTTCTCAATGCTCTCGCACATGAGCAGTATTGAGTCTCGCCTCAAAAATTAGATGTATGAGACTGGAGCCATAGTACAGCCGGGAGAGTGTTTTCCGTGCACACAGCCCACCCAGGTTCGATCGTTGGCATCCCATATGTTCCCCCGAGCACCACCAGGAGTAATTCCTGAGCACAACCAGAAGTAACCCCAGAACATTGCCAGATGTAACCCCCAAAAAAAGCAAAAAAAAAAAAAAACAAAAAAATTAAATGGAGTTAGGGTGGAGTGACGGAAGGAAAGCAACATTCCTTCAGGAATGTGATGGAAGACTGACGGCCTGAGGACAGATTCAGTTATAAAAAGAAAGATGAGATTCAGGGAAAGCTGAGCAGACTTTGTAAGAATCGCCAGGTACTTTGGGGCAGGCGTGGCATGGAGTCAGAGAACTGCCCCCCTCAACCCCAACATGCTGGTGTGAAACAAGATAAAGTAGAAGTCAGGCATGTTAGCATCCTGCTTCATGGCTAATTTTTGGAAAGGGAAGAATATCAAAATAACCAACCTCTGGCAGTGACAGTTTTCCCCTGTCAGGGTACTTAGATACATTGTATTTCCTTTAATTCCCTCTGACCTCCCTGCAGCCAGCGAGGAGCAAAGCTGAGACTCACATTCAGATAGATCTCAGACTTCCAGAGCTCTTTTTATTTATTTATTTTTTTAACTTGGTCTCCAGGATCAGTATAATATTTTTTAAATCTGGAACCAGTGAGAAAAGTGTCATTTTCCGTATCTGTTGATAACTAGGAAAATAGTTAATTGCTTAAAAATTTGTGCAGAAGAGTTTCTTCCAAAATTTACAGTAGGCCCACTTCCATTCACTGCTTTGGAGTCAGGGAGACCGAGACTGAATGAGCTCCATCCATACATAATGAACCCTTCTGTAAAATATATCTGATTCTGTCTTTTCTATTGGCCTCTGGAGATTACTGAGAAAGCCACAGAGACGGGCTAGAAGCCAATACACAATTAGCCAAGAAAGTGAGGTCGAGGAGTGGAAAGAGGGCAGATGATGGTAAAAAAAAAAAAAAAAACTGGATGGTTCCTGTGTGTCTGCCACACAGCTCTCCTTTCTGCAGTTCCCAGCTCAGCACTCTGGTCTGGTCTGGGCCCCTTTTTCTTTTTCTTTTTCCCATAGTGATAGCACCCACTCAACTTCAGGATCACTTGGATCACTTGTATCACTTGCTTTCCCATTGTTCATCGATTTGCTCGAGCGGGCACCAGTATCATCTCCATATATCCTGTTGCATGCTAGTGTAGCCCAAGGGCATTTGCTTGCTCCAGGAACATGAAGAGCCTCAAACCATTCCCTTCAGGTCATGGGAATGAGGTCTGTAATTGCTACTGCTTTTTGGCATATTAATACGACACAGGTAGCTTGCCAGGCTCTGCCGTGCAGGTGGGATACTCTTGTAGTAGCCTCTCATCTCATGCATTTATTTTTTTTTATTCATAGCCCAGTGGTGGATGATCATTGTCTGTGGCACCCAACTGACTGAGAATTCTTTAGGCCACAAAAGGGCAGTCTGGCATGCATTTGCCATTCCTGTCTGCTTCTTCTACTAAAATGCCAGGGCTCAGAAGACCATATGGGATGCTAGAAATCAAACCCAGGTGGGTCGCGTGCAAGGCAAATGGCATATCCACTGTACTATCACTCCAGCCCAGAAGGGAATTATTATTGAACTTGTAATAATATCATGGTGTGCATGGAGTTGAAAGACTGGATTTGCAAGAGAATTATAGGTTATCACCCTGTAAATAGGAAAGCTAGGAGGTTAAGGTCTTCTTGTTACACATTTCAACTATTATGTGGACTGGGGTGCTAGGGAACACCTATAGGTGCCCAAGGCTTGTTGGATGACAGATTTAGCTAATCTGGGAGCTTTGGTGTTTTGCCCACTCCCAGCTTAATCTATTTAAACCAAAGTTCATTCTAATGAGACCTCTCTTCTATGTAAACACTGATAGAGGGGGTGGCAGTTACAGAAGTCACCTTGACTAAATAACTTCTGACTTATACATCAACTGAGACTCTCAGACATGGAGCAGAGCTGCTACTTGCTCTCCCTGTGCCCAGCCGCTCATGAGGCGCCCGGGAGGCATAGCGGGTTCTAGCCCTGGCCTGCCACCCCAGCAGAGCCTCACAACAAGCCAGATGACCCCCCCCCCTACTCCATGGGGCCCGCCATTTTCCACATCCTGACTTCCCTCTTGTCACAACTCCACCCAGCAGACCGGACTATCACAGCCCAGATCATCGACACCCACCCTGCAGCAGTTTTTTTTTTTTCAATCCAGCCCAGGTATGCTGAACCAGAGACTCTCAGACATGGGGCAGAGATGCTACTTGCTCTCCCTGTGCCCAGCCGCTCATGAGGCGCCCGGGAGACATGGTGGATTCTAGCCCTGGCCTGCCACCCCAGCAGAGCCTCACAACAAGCCAGACGACCCCTACTCCATGGGGCCTGCCATTTTCCACATCTGGACTTCCTCTCTCGTCACAACTCCACCCAGCAGACCAGACTGTCACAGCCCGGCTTGCTACTTGCTAGCTGGCCGCGCAGTTCATCAATAAATGTTTTATTTAGAGGTGACTACAACAGTATACCACCCACACGGCAAGCCTGGCAAGCTGCTATTGTCGTATTTGATATGCCAAGTACCAGTAACATATTAGGTCATTCCCGTGACCTAATATAATGGTTTGAGGCTCTTTATGCTCCTGGAGCAAGCGGATGCCTTTGGGTTCTCCTAGCATGAGACAGGACATATGGAGATATTACTGGTGCCCATTCTAGCAAATAGATGATTAACGGAAGATAGTGATAGTGATAGTGATACCCACTGCACCAGTGTGGGACAGTTAGAATTTACCAGAAGACTACCACCCTAGCTACATTGAGACTATAGGAAGACTATAGGAAGGATCATACTAGTTTGCTCTAAGCAGGCAAGTGTGACCCTTTCAGTACACGTGAACAAGATACTCAGAATCACCCTGGTGCAGATAATATGAAGGACCTTGTGGGTACCATCTAGATAACATTAAGTTCATGAAATTAAGATGTATTACTTTATAACAGCCATCTTTCTCCAGTGCTTTACATAAGAGATAATCTTGGGATTAGTCCTTGGCATAATCTTTGTTTATACTTGCAATAGGGCGTGACACCGCCCTTCTACACTCTGTTTAGAGTTTTTTGTTGACATGACCCTCCCTGTTGGATTACTTTGGTGTATATAAGGGGACTGGCTTTTGGTTCCTTGGCTTTGGCTCCTTGGCTTTTGGCTCCTCGGCTTTTTGCTCTTTGGCCTTTTGCTCCTTCTTTTGGGTAGAACTCCTCTCGGGTGAGATCCTTTCTCTTTGGTGGGAGATTCAGGCTCTTTTGTATGGTCTAAGTTCGGACCAGAGCTAGAGTTTGTTCATTATATTGGACTGCTGTGAAAAAGCTTCTGTACTATTAAAAGCCTTTTTTGGAACTGTGCCGGACTCATGAGTTTTCATCTGTTCCCCCAGCGTCCTCGTAGGTAGAAGAGAACTTCTGTCATGACACTGTCGGGGACCCCAGCAGCATCCCTGACAAAGACTAATCTTGGCTCTGTGCTTGGGATCACTCCTAGTGGCACTTGGGATACCACATGGGGTGTCGGGGGCACAATGAGTTTGGGTGCATGTGCAGCAAGTGCTTTAACCCCAGGATATGTGGGGGAAAGCTTGCTCAGGAAGAGATGTCTCTGGTTCTAGGTGCTTCCACTTTTTACTCATGGCCTAGTGGTGGATGATCATTGTCTGTGGCACCCAAGTGACTGAGAATTCTTTGGGCCACAGAAGGGCAGTCTGGCATGCATTTGCCATTCCTTTCTGGGGCCTCAAATATAAATACACTATATTTACTTCTCTATGCACGTCTAATATGGACTTTTGACTAAAGCAGATACTCAGTTTCAAAAATAATCACCAGGAAATGACCTTATCCAGCCCCCTGCCCCCCATAAGATCAGATCTCTCCTATTATTAATAAGCTGATTGTAACAAATGGAGAATGAATTGGGTATGTAAAATGTCCTGCCTTAGTAGAGTGTCAAAGTTGTACAGATTTGTGGCCCCTCCAGCTGATTGTTAAATTCATTGAATCTAAAGGTTTAATGAATTTCTGTACTTCATCCTCCTTCTTTCTATTTTTTCTGTTTTCTTTCTGTCTTCCTTTCCTCCTTTTTCTTTTTCTCTCTTTACTCCATTTTTACATATTGAGCACAATTGACCGTGGTCAGCAAAACCAACCATTGTTTTATCTTTCTAATATTTGATGTTTGCAAACCCAGTTGCATCTTGATTTGCTTCAGGGCTTTCAGTCACAAGGGTCATCTTCAATACATAGAGCAAATACTGGGGACCTGGAACCAAATCCCTTCCTATGGTCCATAAAGTGCTTAGTGATTTAGTGAGCTGCCCTTTCCCACCACTTCTGTCTGATTCCTTATCACTTATATGCATTTGTGCATGTGTGTGATGAGTGCATGCACACACACATGCACACACACATGCACATTCACTCACACTCACATACACATTCCCCACAGTATTAAAGGCCAAATTCTTTGAACTCGCTGCCATTCTTTGAACTTTCTTTACCTCTCCATGTACATTTTACCTGGAATGTTGTTTATTTCTATCAATTTTAACCTATTAGAGTTCAGATTACACTAATTCTGTTAATATCATTATAAATTAGGATGATGATGATACAGATGGGTAATATTAGTTCAGCCCTTTCTAGGTGGCAGGACTCATGCTAAAAACTTTACTAGGATTATTTTATAACTGCATCATAGTATAGTAAATTGTTAAGGGAGTTGAAGGGTAGGGATTTGACTTACCCAAGGTCACAGTGCTTCGTTGTTGGCAGTGTCTTTTCAGGTGGATAGATGACTGGATTTTTCTGCCTGGTGGATGAGCTTCTCAGCTGTCCTGGGCTATTTAACCAATCTCTGCATCTCTGCAAACGCCGGCCTCAACTCTGGATTTAAAATGCTTGTTCCATTAGATTTGCTTGGCCTCTTATTTATGCTCATCTCTTCATTCACCTCTGCACATTTTTTAAGTGTAAAAGCAGAGAAGGAAACTGTTGTTTGTGCTTCCTCACATTTTTTGTATATTTTGTCTACTAATTAAAATAAATCATGTTATCCTTGAATTCCATTTTTAGCAGTTGCCTAAGTTTGTAATGTAATATGTTCAAAAGAGTGTGGAACTTGGAAATTCCTGCTGCCTAAATCTGAAAGATTAAGTGAGAGTTTCTCCTCTCTCTCTCTCTCTCTCTCTGTGTGTGTTCTTATAAGAACATATAAAGAGAGACAGGTGATGTGGAAAAAGTAAAGAACTGGTTGTGCTCAAGGCTTACTTCTCTGCACCCAGGGATCACTCCTGGCAGTGACCATATGTGATGCCAGAGATCAAACTGGAGTTGGTTTTGTGCAACGCAAGGCAAGTGCCCTACACACTGTACTATCACTCTGGTCCTGAAGGCCTTCATTCTAACATTCCTTCTTTGAGTACTTTATTTGTATTGGCTTCCCCCCTCCCCCTTTGGCTTCAGCCAAATTGGTCATGAGGATTAGACTGATGATTGTAATTGTTTACATCAGTTTTTATTTAGATGGACTTCTTACAAGCTTGCCTTCTGGATCCTGTATCTGTCTTGCTATAGCACATTCCTTAACAGCTTCTGCGCCTAATAATTGTGGCTCAGTTTGTCTTTTATCAACTTCTCCTCTCTGAGCCCCTGAAAGATATTTGTAAGCTTCCAGACTGACATTTTAGCTGGAGGAAAAGATGACAGCTGGGCCCTACCAAGTGGTCTCAGGTGCTACTTCTACCTGTATGCTCGGGGATTGCTCTTGACTGTATCAAGGGAATTTGCAGTACTGGGGCTCTAATCAGACTTGGCAACATGACATGTCTTAATTCTTGTACTGGTCAGTAGGCTGACTTATTTTTTAAAATAGCTTTGAGAGCATTCATAACTAATTCTATATCGATGTTTATTTTAATAATCTATAGGAATATTTTGAAAATTTAGACATGGGTTCTTTTTTAAAATTATTTTTTATTTTATGGGGTCATCCCAGCTATGTTCAGGGCTTACTCCTAGCTCTGTTCTCAAGAGTCACTCCTGGCGGTGCTTGGGGAACTATTATGTGGTGCCAGGGATATAACCAGGATCAGCCAGGTGCAAGGCAAGGGCCTTATGCACTCTGCTATCTCTCCATATTTGGATATAGGTGTAAAGATTGTGTAGACTCCCACTTTCCAATAGAGGCTCTGTTAAATCTCAGAATTTGGAAGTCAGCAGAGTTATCTGTAGCATGAGTGTTGTAGTAATGATATCCTTTTGGCATCAAGGTGATTTGGGCCTTGGTTAAATGAGTGAATGACTGGGTTTTCTGAGATGCTATGTCTCTGCACTTGTATATGTGTGTGTGTGTGTAATTTTTTGTCAATTCTTCCTCCTACACCTGCTTCACTTGATCACTTGACATCCTGTTGTTATTCATCGATTTGCTCGAGCGAGCTCCAGTAACATTGCCACTTGACCCTATCACTTGCCAGTGTAGCCCAACGGCATCTGCTTGCTTCAGGAATACAAGGAACCTCAAATCGTTCATTCAGGGTCTTGATGAAGAAGTCTGACCATCTTGTAGGTGGGTGACCACATGATCTTTTGATGTCCCAGGGGATCCAGTCGGTAATGGCTCTAATCCAGCGGTTGTCTCCAAATTGAAAATTATATGTCCAGCCCATCTGATTTTCTATGCCTGGGCAAACAAGATAGCATCCATGACTCTGGATCCTCAATGGAGGTCGGAACTCCGGATTCCTTCTTTCACTTGAGTGAGGTGTGATTTCTAAGCATAGCTTTTCGATTCCTCTTTGGGAGACCTGAATAGCATTCTCGTCCTGCTTTCATAGGGCCCCGGGCTCTGAGGAGTATGTTAATGCAGGGAGAATGGTGGAGTTGAAAAGATGTGCCCAGAGCCAGAGGTTCTTTGTCCTTTTAGCTATTTCTTCGATGCTCTTGAAGGTGTTCCATGCCGCTCTTCTTCCTCCTAGCGCAGCTCAGAAAAGCAGCTACTAGCTCTCCCTATTATCTCCAAATTACCAAGAATCTTCTACCCACCCTCTCAGAGAGCCCGGCAAGCTACTGAGAGCAAACTGCCCACATGGCAGAGTCTGGCAAGCTGTCGGATACATAATCGATATGCCAAAGCCAGTAATAACAATGTCTATTTCCCTGACCCTGAAAGAGCCCTTAATATGACATCACTAAGAAGGATGAAAAAGGAGTGGTTGATAAAATCTCAGGGCCAAACTAGGCTTCCAAAATGAAGAAGGACTAAAATGACTGTCTGTACTTTCAATGCACGTACACTGGCACCAGAAGCATATATGGAGGACCTGATGTTGCATGCGCAAAAGATCAAGTATGACATTGTTGGTCTCACCAAGACGAGAAGACATCAATAACATTATGCCATTTTTGACACCGGAGAAGAACTGTTCCTCAGAACATGCTATGAAAGAGGCATTGGTGGTGTCTGTGTTCTTGTCAACACCGAACCTGGCCGTGAGCAATGATTCATTTGAATGCCTAGAAAACTGGATAGCACAATTACACTTCAAGAGATGTGGCCCACTGCAGGTAGTTTCTATCTTCGTTGTCTACGCACCAACATCCACATACAAGGAAGAAGAAATTGAGAAATTCTACATGGAATTGGAGGAGTTCTATAAAGAAGATCACACCTTCTACAAGATCGTAGTCGTTGATTTTAATGCCAAGATAGGATGGAGAAGATCCCGCGAAGAACTCCACATAGAGACTCATGGCCTAGAATGGAACTAACAGGGTGAGAAACTATCTGAGTTCATCATGTCTACCAAGACCATTCATGGGAACTCACAGTTCCAGAAGGCTAAATGGAAACCTTGGACATGGAATCTCTGGTGGACAGTTCCACAATGAAATTGACCACATCATCTTCAATTGACCATTTTACCTGACCAATGTCACTGTCGTCCCCAAAATTCCAAACAGGATCGAATCAATGTCTCCTTCGTGCAAAATTCTACTTCACGCAATGGGTAGAAAAGGCTGCAAAGTTTAAGAGGAGAACTCCCAGAATGACCACCAACTGGGAACTCTTTGGCACCATTGCAGCAACATGGGAAGATGCCATCATTGACAACATTGATGAAGAATACAACCGACTGGTTCAGCACCTCCATGATTGTGCGAAGAATGCTGAGAGAGAGAGAAAGCCGCAAAAGGATGCCTGTCTTCAAGCACTCTTGAACTCATTCACCAAAGTGGCAAGGCGCGAGCCTCAAATGCTAATGTCCAAGCTCTCAAAGTAGTGCAGAGACGCAATAAAAGAAGACCTCAAAGAGAGAAGAGCAGAAATACTGGCTGATGCAGCCTGGAAAAAGCATTCTCAACGCCTGCCTGTCCTTCACCAACTATAAGACCAAGATGACTGCCCTTCAACATCCTGATGGATCGATCACATCTTCCAGACAGACAATGGAGAAGATTATCTATGACTTCTACTTCTACACCTGTTTTATTAAATATAAAAATTCTGTTCCTTCATTATGCTGTTTCTATTCCCATTATGTGTTCTTTGATTTTTCCTTTGGGGAATACAAGTGCCTTATTTCTCCAAACGTGTCCATAATCTGTGAGTTTAAGTGATGTTGCCATTCCATTATTTCTTTTTTCCTCTTAAAATTCTCTGGCTGTGTGGAGGTGCAGCAGTGCGTTTCATCACAGCTTCGATTCTGAAGTTGAGTTTCTCGGGTTCATATTGCACCACCTACAAGGGTATGTTCCTTTCCTCTGATCCTCTATTTCTTCATTGCCAAGACAGGATGAGGTGAGTTTCATGTGAATGAATATGCATCCTGGGTCAGAATGGTGTCTGCCACTATTAACATGGTTAAGAGTAAACATACTTCGAAATGACTTCTGAGTTTCCTCTCAAGTACCATGCGAAGTTTGAGCTGCTATCTATACAAGCAAAATTTAAAAAACAAAAAAAGAATTCTGGCTGAAGAAAAGAAGAGACATACTTCTTTCAAGGATCCCAGGGCACTGGAAGTCAAGGGCAAGTGTATTTATATATTTGCTTCTGCCAGAGAAGCAGGAGGTCCAAGCCGCTATGATTATTTTGGGTCATGACGGAGTAAAATTCTAAAATGTGACATTATACTAACATGAGTGTGGAAGTGTTTATTTGCTTGATAAATATTTGATTTCCATTCAACTTTTCAGCTAAAACTCCTGTCCG
This sequence comes from Cryptotis parvus, assembly GCA_021461705.1. Lineage (NCBI taxonomy): Eukaryota > Metazoa > Chordata > Mammalia > Eulipotyphla > Soricidae > Cryptotis > Cryptotis parvus. Next base: position 58,834 of record JAJIBD010024373.1, read on the forward strand.
CATTGAATCACTTGGCTACTAGAAGACCTGAGCTTTAGTGTCAGAATCTTTAGTAACTTGTGAGGTTTCCATGATTCAAGTGTCACACCTATGCTAGGGTTTTCCTCGGACTCCAAAGGATTCTCAGGTCCTGACGTGTAGATGGCTTTATAAGCATCTAAAATAACTAAGGTGATGATTGGATATTTTAGCCAGGTACCCACCCCCAACCACCCCCCCAACACCCCCAACCACCCCACGATAGAAATGACTGTAATACTTCATGGCAAATCTTTTCTCGTCTCAGATAAAAACATTTTTGGTTGGGTTTGGTTTTTGGTCACATCAGCAATGCTTAGGACTTACACCTTACTCTGCTCTTTAGGGATCAATCCTAGTGGGGCTGGGGGTACCATATGGGATGCCAGGGATTGAACATAGGTTTACTGCATGCAAGGCAAGCACCCTACCCACTGTACGGTCATTCTAGCCATCAGATGAAAATATTTAAAATCAAGGGACTTGGTTCCTTTTCAGAGTTTTTAGACTTACCGGTTTTATTTGGGATTTATCCTCCATCTACTTCCAAAAATAATGTGGGGGATATTGAAACAAACGATATAGGCAAGTGACAAGCATGTCAATGATGCGAGAGGCAAAGTTGACCAGAGATAAATTTTCTGTACATTCCTCATGTGGAATTTCAGATTCCTAAGGGAGATTTTCATGCTTTGTTGTGGCTTCTGCCCAGTGATGCCTATGCTTATCTCTGTCTTCTTAGTCTCTGAAGAGAAAGAGTAGTGAATTAATGGCAGACCAGTCCATACACACATAACTGATTATGTTTTGTTCTGGAAATAACCATTTATGTGGCTGGAGTGATAGTACAGTGGGTAGGGCATTTGCCTTGCATGCGGCCCACCTACGTTTGATCCCTGGCATTTCATATGGTCCCCTGAGTACTGCCAGGAGTGGTTCCTGAGTGTTTAGCCAGGAGTAAACCCTGAGCATCACCAAGTGTGACCCAAAAGCAAAAAATAAATAACCAATTATAAAAAGAACTAACATCTTTTCTAACTGCCATCTTTGCCAAGGTTAAAGGGCCAAGGGCACTCTCATTAGGATCTCTGCTATCAGTGAGGGCACTGAGGCTCAGAAGAGTTGAGAAATTTGTCTGAAGCCACATCTATCATCAGTGGTAAATGCTCACTGGTAGAATGAAACCTGAATGGACTGAAGGACAGATTCTCCAGCTCCAGCACCTGTGCCATCCACCATCTACCCTGAGTGCACTTGGTGAAGCTACTTCCCCTGAGAGAGCTCATGTGTCAAAAAATCATTATTCTCTTTCTGGAAAAGTTTAAAAATAGATGTAAAAGGGTCCAATGGACTGTGGCAGAGGGATAGGCACTCTGATGGAGGGTGCAGTGAATTTAAAAAGTCACGATTGGGACAGCTTACATATATCCCAAGACTGTGAGAATAATGACTAGATAAAAAGTGTTGGGGGGGGGGGGGTGGGGTAGGGAGTGCTGGAGCCATAGTACAGCGGGTAGGGCACTTGCTTTGCATGTGACCGAACACTCGCTTGATTATTCTCAGCATCATATATGGTCTCCCAAGCCCCATGAGTGTGGAGCGAGAAGTAAAACCTGAGCACTGCTGAGTGTGGCCCAAAAAGCAAAAGAAAAAGAAGTAGGTTTCAAGAGCAGCAGGACAAAGATTTAAGAGCACCTACTTATCGCTGGATCCCAGAGGACAATTTTAGGATTTTGTCTGTAGATAAAGCTTTTATCTGAGACAGAGAGGAGACTTTCAGAGACTTCTAGTTTTAGACTTTCAGAGACTCCTAATTTATCCTTTCAAAAAGAAACATTTGTATTTCTAGAACACTCCTTAAATCTGTTCTAGTCTGTCATCCTTTGCAACATCCCTTCCTGCTCACTCACAACCCTTTGCCCCTTTTTTTATGTCACAAGTCAGCCCGTCACTCAAACTACTGCCCCTCTTGAGGGTCCCAGGCTCATTCATAGGGCTCATTGTCAGCAGAGAGGGTGACTGCTTTATCAGAACCATTGGAGGTTGATATTATATTTTATTCTTCTGTGGAAGAGCAAACTGAGGCTTAGCGAGATGCCATGGATCTTGTCTCAAAGCATTTAGCTAGTAAGTGGTCAAGCCAGAAATTAAATCCGAGCTTCTCTAGCTCCTAAATGTGTGTGTTTCCAATGAGTCATACTCACTGATATTCTGAGCAGTTGGTTGATATTTAAAAGGCATGAACAAAAGCCTCCCACCCAGAGAACTCCACCACTCACTCATCCCTGTGCTTTCAGTGCAAGTACTGGAGACACATTCCTTTTGAACTGTAGTCTTCACCCTCCCTAAGTGAATGATCTTTCTTTATATTTTAGGGACCTTGGCACAGTGCTTGAATGTATCTTTCATGTTGGGCTTCCTTTTTGTTGTTCAGGTAACAGAAAACCCCTGTCTGGTAGGGTCTGAGACCATTTTCCTTGTGGAAAGTGGAGGCTTCCAATCCACAACCTAGCAATTCTCAGTCACCAACTGAGCATTTGAAAAATGTATTCATTTCACTTCACTTATGACATTACTCACCTAGAGATTACACCTGATCCCTCACAGAAATGCCTGTCTCCTTAGACAACCCTCCACTCCAAATGTCTACCAAAAAGCCCAGATCATTTCCTGTGCTACTGACAATTTCTCTGGGAATAAAAAGTTCCATGATCTTTTTTAACTTTCATTTGATCACTTGACATCCTGTTATTCATCGATTTGCCTCGAGCGGGTGCCAGTAACATTTCCATTTGACCCTATCACGTGCCAGTGTAGCCCAATGGCATCTGGTTGCTTCAGGAATACAAAGAGCCTCAAACTGTTCGCTCAGGGTCTTGACGAAGAAGTCTGACCATCTTGTAGGTGGGCGGCCACGTGATCTTTTGACATCCTGTGGGATCCAGTCAGTAATGACTCTAGTCCGCATTTCTAACTTTTCACTAGTTGCTAACTTTCTAGTCCGTTGCTAACTTTCACTCAGCAGCCTCAAATCTCAGCCATTCCCTGTGCTTCTGACTGATGGGTTGTAGATGAGAAATGTTCCAGGTCTCCCTTCCCTGGTCAAGACTAACGTGCCAGAGTGGCTCACAGAACTCAAGAAGCCTATTTATTCACAATATGACCAGTTGACTACAAAGACCATTATTAAGAAACAGCCAGAAAGAAGTGATGTGTAAAGTAAGTATGGGGGAAAGAGTCATGGAACTTCCATGTCATTCCCCAAATCTTCAGATGTTTGCTTGTTCAGAAGCTCTCCTAAGCCCCTCTGTGGGGCTCTTATGGGTTTTCATTGCACATAAATGACTACCTAATTGGTTACTGACAGTTGAACTCTTAACTTCTAGCCCCTCTCTCAAAGGCTGAGGTGGGACTCAAAGTATCAACCTTCTAATGTCCTGATTGGTTGTCAAGGCTCCCAGCTACCTTTTTCAGGTGTTTTCTAAAAGTCACCTCATTTATAAAACAAGAACCTCCTTCATACTCTCCCAACACTCAGGATATGCCAAAGCTTGGGAAAGCTGAGAGCCAGAAACAATGAATCAGGTTAGGCCACACATATGTGATGCACATATATTTAGTCCAATGAATGACCAAATGCACATATTTTTCTTATAAATCACACCATCATATCAATCAGCAGTGGTTTAAACCAACAAATAGGACCTGTGTTGTTGCCTTTGTGTCTTATGATGTTAGAACTGTTCTGTGTTCACTTGGTCTTTTGAAAATTGTAATGATAGAACTGCTACAGACCTAAGCATTGTGAGCTCTAAGATTGGAGAAATATGTCCAAACCACAAAGGTGGCATCATTTTCATACCAAAAGTCCCCCAATCTAAAGAGATGTACAGACTTTTGCTTATGACCTCTATCAACACAGTATCACATGGCTACATCTGTTCACAAGGGGACTGGGAAAATGGATATTTCCTTTTCCCCCCTTTATTTGTCATATATATGCACATATATAAAATTTTATATGCATATTACACACATAAAATATATTACTTTTCTTATATATTATATTATAATAATATATATTACATATATCACATAATGTAATATATGTATATATGTATATATATTGCTACACCTAACCTGACCCATCAAAATGCCCACAATCCTCCACCATTCCCTATCAGCCCTCCCTACCTCTTGTCTACTTTTTCTCAATTTTTTCCTCATGTTTGTTAATAAGTTTCACATTCCAAGGCTAAAGGTTTGTCATTGTTTGATATTATCTGTTCCCTTGTTTCATCTCTATAGCTCACGGGTGAGACCATCCCATATCTGTCCTCTATCTCATCTAATATTATTTCATTTGATATTGTCACGTTGCAGTGAAAGGCATAGTTTTGCTCTTTTCCTTCAGCTGCACAGTATTAGTTGTATCTGTAGACTACAGCTTCTTTCTCCATGCATCTGTTGTTGAATACTTGGTTTATTTCCACAGAAAGTGGATATTTCTCTTTACATTTTTTATCAAATAACCATGAATTCCAAATTTATAAAGTCATTCATGATTTAGTTTCCGGCATATAATGTTCAAACACCAATTCCTTCACCAGTGTCCATTTCCCTCTATCAGTGATCCTGGTTTTGCCCAACCGACCCCTCCCATCTGTCTCTATGGTACCTGGTACCTTTTTCTTTTTCCCCCTGCCTCCCTCCCCACCACCACCTTTTAGGCACTGTGGTTTACAATCCCGTTACTGATTGGGTATCATGCAGGTTACTGTACCTCCTTTCAGCACCTAGTCCTCATCCAGAGTGACCACTTCCCTCTATCATTGTCATAGTCATTTCTTCTCTGACCTATCTCACCTCCCCCACTACTACCATGTTGTCGGGAGCCGCTGGGGTCCCCAACAGTATCAGGATAGAAGTTCTCTTCTACCTCCGAGGCCGCAGGGGGAACAGATGAAAACTCATGAGTCCAGCGCAGTTCCAAAAAGGCTTTTAATAATACAAAGCTCTACCACCGCAATCCAATATAATGAAAGTTCTCTAGCTCTGGTCAGGACTTAGACCATACTTGAGAGCCCAAGTCTCCCACCCAAGAGAGAGGATCTCACCCAAGAGGAGTCCTACCCAAAAAGAAGAGGCGAGTACCTTATATACACCAAAGTAATCCTAACTATTTCAAGGAGGATCCTGTCAACAAAGAACCCTAAACAGCTTCTAGATAGTAGAAGAGTGTAGAAGAGTGGTACCATACCCTATTAAAGGTATAAACAAAGGAGTATGCCAAGGACTAATCCCTTATTCTGAGATTATCTCTTATGTAAAACACTGGAGAGAGGGAGAGGGCTGGTATAAAGTTGTACATCTTAACTTCATGGGCTTCATATAATCTAGATGGTACCCACAAGGTCTTTCTTATTTATTATCTGCACCAGGGTGACTCTGAGTATCTTGTTCTCCGTATATTGAAAGGGTCACACCTCGCCTGCTTGAGAGCAAACTAGTATGATCTTCCTATAGCCTTCCTATAGTCTCAACATAGCCAGGGTGGTAGTCTCCTGGTAAATTCTAACTGTCCCATGCTGGGTGCAGTGGGTATAAAGAGGAGCTGTGCCCAATCTAGATAACATAGAAGTCTTAGTAGATGTATAATAAATCAGAAGTTATTTAGAGTCAAGGTGACTTCTGTAACTGCCACCCCTCTATCAGTGTTTACATAGAAGAGAGATCTCATTAGAATGAACCTTGGTTTAAGAGCATGTAAATAGATTAAGCTGTGAGCAAAGCTCCCAAGCTAGCTAGGTCTGTCATCCAACACCATGTCCTCCCTCCCCCATACACACACCCTGGCAAGCTTCCTACTAAGAACCTCTTCTCCTCTTTGTTTCCATTGCCTTTAGGTGCTAGTTTATGTCTGCTATGTTTATATCCCGCCTCCGAGCGAGATCATTCTGTATCTGTCTCTCCTTTTCTGACTCATTTCACTCATCATAATACTCTAGATTCATCCACCTGTAAAGGAATTACATGACTTCATCTAGAAAGTATATTTCTGTATGGATATGGATAAGGTAGAAGAGGTAGAAGCATTGCTGGGGTGCTCCCATTAAATGTTGCCTTACCTGTGCATATTCATTTCAACATGTATGTATTCATTTTAACAGCACAGCTACATTCAGAGATAGCAAGTAACATCTTTATTCCACAGGAATTGGACATCAGATCATCACATTTAAATGACTTCCCTCAGTCACATAATAGTTAGACTCTCTGGACTCTACGCCTTAGTTTTCTGAATTCCATACAAATTGGACACTGTTGATCTAGGAAAGAGCATGTTGGTGATTCATGTTTTTATTACAGTAGTTTTCAGATCTTCTCTCCCTTGGATACTGAAAACTGCCAGGGCAGCTTTTAAGAGTGGGCATCAGGGCCCAAAAGAGAGAAGAGAGCACAGGAGGTGGGAGAGGGAATCCCATGAATTGGCCTGCTGCTTTGTTTGCAGGGAAGAGGACTTTGAAGATGAATTGTGAGCTTAGCTTTTCTGTGTCCTTTTTCCTACACTTTAGGTCACAGGTCTTGGGTGACAATCTCCCAAGATCGCATCTCAGCCCTATAGTTCTGGTCTGACTTCTTGGTGAAGTCAGACCAGAACTATAGGGAACTGAGCTCCAGCAGTGTCATTATGTGACTGGTCACTCTTGTGGCCTTTTCATCCCATTTCATCCCGGAGCAGGTCACCTTTCAGATGAGCATATTATTTCTGCATCCCCTTTTGGAACCATGAATCCTACCAAGGGCCCCTGCCCCTGCCCCTGTTACCTCCCATCACCTCTTCAGCCTTTGATGTATTTCCTTCCCTGTCCTTATTTCTGTTCTAGGGACAAGGGTAATTTAGGTATCCCCCAACTTTGATACCTTGTGTTCCCTTGCCTGTTATTCTATATGCCACAGACAAATGAGAATATCTGGTATTTTCCCTTCTGACTTATTTCACTTACATGATATCCGCTAATTGCATCCAGGATGCAGCACATTACATACTTCCATTCTTCCTTGCAGATGTATAGTGTTCCTTTGTGCGTATTTGCATCATGCCTTCATTATCCACTTATCCATTGTTGGACACATGGGTTGATTCCATAACCTAGCTGTTGTGCTAAGTGCTGCTATGAATAATAGTGTGCAGTTTTTTTGTGTTTGGAGGATAGATAAAAAAGAAGTGAAATTGCTGGGTCATATGCCAGGTCTATTCTTACTTTCCTGAGAAGTTTCCATGTTTTCCAAAGGGGTTGAACAAGATAATTTTCTACCAGCAGTGGATGAGAGTTCCTTTCTCACCACATCTCTGCCAATACAGATTGTTTCTAATATTTTTTACAGGTGTCATTCTCACTGGTGTGATATGATACCTTACTAGTTTTTAACCTCTGTATCCATACAGCCTTATAAACAAGCATTCAACAGTGGCATGAGTGGGGCAAATGCCTTCTATTGGATATTTGGTTTAAGGTTAACCAAGGAATTTTATTTCTAGCTGTTTGCTCTGTTGAAAACAATTATGCAATGTGAGGACTCAAGATTTTGCCATAGTAAGCACAATATTTTAGAAATAAAACTGAATTCAGTCCTGTTGTCATTGTGAATGTTAGGTGTGGCTATCTGGCAGGGCTCTTGTAAGTATGTAGGATGCATTTGAATGTCAAATATCTCCATTCACTCCCATTTTCCCTCTGATATTTTGAGAATCACTTTTCCTTTAATGATTTATCATATTTATTCAACATGGTTCCCAAACTAAAATTATAATAAAGATTACGCCTAAAGTTCTATGATGTTGCAGACTAATGAAAAATCAATAAAAAGGGAAAGTGGAAAAGATTGTATAAATACACTCTATTGTATAAATATAAATGTAAAAAATGAATATAAATACAAGCTCTGTCATTTATAGTCCCCAGACATTGAGTTTTCCCTCCCTAAGCAATATTTACTGTTAATTTCTAGAGCATTCACTCAGAGATAGTTGAGGCACACACAGATACTCTTCCCATTAACAGAAGTGATCCTTTCAGACCCTAGGGTTTTTGTCAGCGTTAAGAGGTCTTCCTTTGGGAAAGTGTGCAAACTCATTCTGAAATTATTTCCTCTGTTAGGTGAGGCATTTTGTTTTCATATCTCAGCCTTGATTCCCTTGGAAATTTTCCTGATACACTTAATAGAAGGTACTGGTTCAATGTTTTTCCAGATGACTACTTACATGTCCCCAAATCATCTTTCAATAACCAGATTTTCCTGAGCATGATTGGATATTCTGCCTTTCTAATGAAAAGACATTCCCAGCATAGGAGGCCTGTTTGGGACAGTCTGTTCTCATAGTTATTGTATATGCTAATCACCATGGTTTGTATTAATTAATTTAGTAACTTATTATGACTACTTCTCCCTTATTACTATTGCTTTCCAGAATAGTCCAGGATTCTTTTTAAACCAGTATTTACTTTCTTAAAATATACATAGTTAAAATTATTTTATATGCTGTGTATGCTCTTATTATACATTTTTTGGTAAATTTTTATCGACATGGCATTGCATTATAACATGCAAATTCTAGCCATTGTAATACCTGATTGTTTCAGGTATAGGTATTGTTTCAGGTATAGGTATTGTAAGTCAATACCTATCTATGTGTGTGAGTGTGTATGTAAATGTGTATACATATATGCACATAACTTAGTCCTTCCACTCAAAGTCCAAATCCATTCTTTACCATACAGTTGACCACTCTTAACCAGTTGTCTTCACATCTTTCTCCTTTAATTCTGGTAACCACCACTCATTGGTCTTTGCATCTGGAAGATTACTTTTATTTTATGTAGCTCATTCATTTGTTGATTTCTTTATATATCATGTGGGTGAAATTATAATGGGTTTGACTTTCTCTTTCTGATTTTCCTCATTTAAACATGATAGTTACATCCATGTTATTGCAAATGGAAGGAATTTATCTATTATAAAATGGTGAATAGTATTTCTGTGTTTATATATACCATATCAATCAAAACACTGCTCAAAGAGGTGAATATTCCCAAGTATTCAGAGATGAATAATATTAATTGCATTATTTGCAATAGCCAAGAGGGTCCAAACTCTTTAATAGAGTTTGTCTTGTTTGTGGCAGACCCACAAACAAACACCAAGTCTAACCCCTGAGTACTACCAGAAGTAACTCCTGAGCACAGAGCTGGGACTAAGCTCTGAGTACCACTAGGTGTGCCCTCCTCCCAGATACAGTAACCAAGAGCTAGAAACAGCCTGGCTCTGCATTGAGATGTGATTGGAGATGATTATTCATAGTATATGCCAAAGCACTGAACAGATAGAAGAGAATGGGGGCTGGGTACCTGGGCCCTTATTCTAAGGATATAACAGCGCAGAATCCCTCACCCCAGCAGGCCTCTCCTGATGAACCCCAGAACCTTCTTCCTGCAGGGGCCTCTCACTGCCAACTCATGTTGGACAAAGAGCTTAGAGAACATTATCTTTGGGGTATCTGAGCAGACATATAGCAGTGGCACTGGGCAGTCCAGGCTCATGGTGAGGCCATGCTTACTGTTATGCCCACGGTGTGTGTTAGAGAGCTGCAGAAGACCATGAACCGCAGCACTGGAATGAAAGTAAATCCAACTGCTACACTTTTGCTCTGTGATCTCTGTTTCATTATGAAGAAATACAAAACAGGCAATTTTGTGATCAGAAATAAAAGAAGTGAACCTAGAGATGTGTTAATATCTGCCAGTCTGATTGTTCCAGCTCCCCATATGTGAACTCAAAACAGACCCTATATGCTACTGATCACATGGAATGTCACTGGAATGTTTGGATGTTAGTACTCGGCATGGAGTAAATTGTATGCCCATGATGCTCTGAATGCTTGTAGTTCTTCCATAGAATATGAACAGACCTCTATGTCATAAGTCTTGTTTCACCGTTTGTCATTGGCATCCCTCACCCCTGACCCCTAGTGCTGCAATTTCTTCTCTTCCTACTTTAGACAGCTGTGACCTTTCCATTGTCCTCCATGCTTGGGAGGAGTTGGACTGCTCAGGTCTTGGCATTATGTCCTGTTCTGTTCACTTTCTCTAATTTTTCCTCCTGGGTCTCACAAAACTATCCAAAGACTGATGGACTGACGTCTTCCAATTCCACTCCGAGAGGCCATTCCTCTCCCAGACTGATGTGTGCATCTGCCCACTTGGCGTCATCCCCAGGCCAGAGGCCAAAGTGGATCCTGGTCTCTACTCCCCCCAAGCCCTCCATCTGCCCATTGTTTTCAGGAAACCAGTACTGGTCAGCCACTGGGGCTTTTAACAGTAGAGACTCAATTCTCTATTGTTCTCTCAACCACTTTCACATGTAGATGATCAACAGTTTTGAAAAAGAGCTCCCAACTTTATTTCCAGTGTATCCACGGTCTCCATTCCCACTGTGTGCCCCTATACCTAGGCAATGTCATGGGACTATCACCTAAACTTGATTCTGCTCTCCCATCCTTACCCTCTCTTCTCTGGTTTCTCCAGAGCAGAAAGAGCAAGACCGCACAGCTCTCTGTCAGATCTCATCTCCCCCTGCCTTTGTGCCCTTGGGTGGCCTTGATTCCCCACTGCTCTGGGGATGTATCCAGTCCTGCTGCCACAGCTAACAGGATCCAGCACACCTGTCCCTTTCCTTCTTTTTCCCCCCGCCGCCTCGGACCAGGATGCGAAACCGCAGCAGGCGCCAAAAGCCCCCCCTGCCGCCCTCCATGTCTCTTCTATCCCTTCTCTTTTCCCTCCGCCCCCAGATCATCACATTTTCCACCACTCTGATGTGCCTTCATGGCCCTCAGCACACCTTAGCATTTTGGACTTTATGCCCATGGCCTTTCCTCAGGCTTGTTCATTGGTATGGACTGTTGCCCTCTGTCACCTGCTTCTCCTTTGGATCCCAAGCTCACCTTCAGTGGTGCTTCTGCAGATGTCTTCCTGGTCACTTCCTCTTGATCTCTTCCTGAACATGATGACTCAATTCAGTTGCTTGAATGCACAGACCCTCTGTCTGCTATTGACCCTATCCTGGTACACAGCACAGTGCTTGTAACTGAGTGTTTAGGAGACTGGAAGTGTGGTAAGTTAATAGTCGAAGGGAGAAGCAACAATTGAAGGTCAGGAGTATGTGGAAAGGAGAAGAAAGCACTTTGCCCCTTTCTTTTAGCAGTGAAATGTGTAGTGTGATCAAATCAAAACCAAAAAGAAGATCTTTTGTAGGTTTTGATCAGATCTCTGTGAGTGAAAAGCAGCTCTGGGGCTTGAAGAATTTGCTGGGGACATTACTCAAAGAGAATGATGCTTGGTCTTTATAAGGAATTGCACAAGGAGGCTGCCTCTGGGCTGAGCTTCTGAGATGCTGTCTTCTTCTACACATCTGAAGAATGCCCTGGTGTCATTTCTCTTGCTTTATGCTTTGCTGTGCTCAGCTCCCAGGGTGGTTATAATGAACATTAGACCCTAGCTAGTGAATGAAGGTAGTTGGAATATATAAGAAATGACAGGCTAGTTCATTGAAGAAGCATTTGTTATTGTCTCCTAGGTTTACATTTATTACTAATCAACTAGGATACATTTTCCTCCTGCCCTCAGGGAGCCTCACAAGAAGGCCGGGCAATGGTCTGATCAATAAATCCTCATTATCCTCTGTGATAGCAAGAGTCAAATGTCCATGCTGGCAACACACTAGCATGAAAGGGGAGCTTTGCGATCTGCTCAGGGCACGGGACAGCCTCCGAAGGATGTGACAGGGAGTTTGAGGGCTGAGTTGGATGCTTGGAGAAACTTTCCAGCCCACAAGCTGGAATGCACAAAGACACTGAAGCACAGTGAGGGTTGCCAGAGGCTGCAGCCGCTGGGCATTGTCAGGGTGCTTGAGCAAGGAGGTCAAAGAGATGAGCCCAAACAGATGGGCACAGACAGTCTGTCAGACTACCTCCAGACTAGCCAGGGGAATCAGAGTAGCTGTGTTTGTTAGGCCATGAGAAGTGGTGAAATGCTTGCTGGAGGAGCAATCTGGGGATAGAAGAGGTAGCCGAACACAGACGACAGAGGAACTGGGAGACTGGACATTGGGAGGCAGCCAGAGCAGGAGGCAGGGAGAGAGGCTTCTCCAAGAACTGCAGGCAGGTCCTTTCCAGTGGCCACAAATGAAAATAAAGCAGTATTCCACAGAGACCCCAAATTTGATTCCTGGCACTGCGTATGCTCCCCTGAGCCCTGCCTGGAGTGAGCCCTGAGTGCAGTCAGCTATAAGCATCCACAGGTGTAGCCCAACCTCCCCCTAAAGTCCCTCCTCCTTCCCCCACGTAAATAATATTTCTTTAGCCAACTTGAATGATTTATGATATATTTATGATCTATTTCTATAATGGAAACTGAAAAAATATACTTTTTTTCCTTTGCCATAGTATTAGTTAAGGCCCCTGGATGAAAAGTTGCTGTAAAGGCACACCTAAAGACGTAACTTCATTTGTCAGCACGTCCATATGCTTGTGATAACATTCTCTGGGGTCTCCCGTCCCTTTGAGTTACCAGAAAGAAATGGCAATTATTGATCCTGATTTCCTGTCCTGGCAAAGGCTCACTGAAGGTAGTGAGGACTTTGGATCCTCGCCTGGTTCATCGCTAGGAACTGCTGAAAAATTATCCCAGGATGGGAATTTCTAAACTGCTGTGGGGAGACGGCAATGACTTCCCTGACCCTGAAGAGTAGAGGGCAGCAATTCAGACCACAGTGGAAACCTCTGTCCGACCCCCCTTTGCTGCTCTCCTCAGGGCTGCTTCTATCTCAAGCTTCCCACTGCAGCTGGCTCCATACCCAGAGGCCAAGAAGATGCCATCTTTAGTAGTGGGGGAGTGCTCTTGGCACTCTGGGCAAGCAGATCTTTCCTCTGCATGCGACTCCCAGCATTCCTGCATCTTGGCACCCCGTTGCTTCCTGGCTCTTGATGCCAGTAGCCCCCACAAGTCCCGGTGGCAGTCAGAAACGGCACATTTCCAAATGCCACTGGTTGTGCTCCAGAGTCCCACAGGATCCTGTGGGCTTGTTTATGCCAAAGCCAGGGCAGAAGCGACAGGGGCAAATGTTTTCTCATCCTCCCCAACCCTCTTTCTCTCATTCTCTCATTTCACTCTTTTCTTTCCTATCTAAAAAACAATTCTATTTTGTGATGGTATGAAAAAGGGGCACTTGTGAGCAGGAAGAAATCTGTGTTCAAGAAAGGTTGGAATAATCCCAGAGAAGGTGCAGGGAGAAGGCAAGAAGAGAGAGAGAGAATTGGGTGGTTGCAGGAAGGCAAGAAATGCTTCTTGCCACTCCTTCTAAGGTCTGTTGCAATTTTCTCTTTGAAGCCAAAATAAAATGTCCCTGTCAGGACACTCATGTGTGGTAGTATTATAGGGTACAGCTGATTGCAAAGACGCCCTAAATAGATTGCGCTGGGACCAAAGTTAGAAGTGTTTCAGGCTTTAGATTCAGAACCACTTGTTAGAATGCATGCCCATTTTCGCTTCCTTTGAGGGGAGGTGGGGGGTTTGGTTGGGGGGCAGAGAAAGAGGGGGGAGCATTCCTGATGGGCCCCAGTCCCTTCCTTTGAATTTTTCTGTATGATGACACAGATGCAGGGACTCCAAGAGCATTTCAGCTCCTCCTGTATAGCAACATTCCCATTTTATGTTAGACAACATAAAGGTCCCCTTTGGCACCAAGAGCATCGCCTAAAATCCAGTGTCCCTGGCTAGCCTCAAACAGGGAATACATAACCTTGAGCTTGCCATGCTTGCTGAAAGTCACCTGTGAATGTATTTGAAAAGAATCTGCACTGACACTTGTGGAGCATTCATGCCATACTGAAGCTGATTTTCTACTTTATTTTTTCAGTTGTTCATGGTGGACAATGGAGCAGATGACTGGAGAATAGCCATGACTTATGAGCCGTATTTTCTTCATCTGCTTGGAAATACTGGTGTGTGCTATTCATCCCATACCTGGGAATTATACGCTCACATGGACGGCCCGGCTTGCCTTCTCCTATGCCCCATCCACAACCACCGCTGATGTGGATATTATTTTATCTATACCAATGTTCTTAAGACTCTATCTGATTGCCAGAGTCATGCTTTTACATAGCAAACTTTTCACTGATGCCTCCTCTAGAAGCATTGGAGCACTTAATAAGATAAACTTCAATACCCGTTTTGTTATGAAGACTTTAATGACTATTTGCCCAGGAACTGTACTCTTGGTTTTCAGTATCTCCTTATGGATAATTGCCGCCTGGACTGTCCGAGCCTGTGAAAGGTAAGTTTGTTTCTTTTCCTGAGAACCTAGAAAGTGGGGAAAGAATGTGTTTTTAGAGCCATTTCCCGCTGGGAAAGTTTGGATTCTCCAGCCAGCTTCTTGGAAAAGAGGGTGACGGAGCTTTGTTGAAGATGGCTGCATGCCATGATGTCATGATGATGTGGTAGATTTCCTCCAAGTGCACTCATTTTTCAGTAGGGCTTCCCCAAAAGTCGGTGTCAAAATTTGGAGACAAAATACAGAGGAGATGTTTATTGGAAATGCTTTTGCGCCGTGCCAGTACTGAAGTCATTCCATGTTGTTTGTAAATGGTGATGTGGTGTTGAGGCCAAAATGCAGTGGAAGAGGAGTGAGACCAGAAGGCCGGAGCTTTAGGGACTGATTCAGAGCCTGCTTGGCAGTACCTGTTGATGCCATTTCACGTGATTACTGGAAACGGTAGAAGTACACTCACAGTTGGTTTCATTGAACTCTCAGCAAAGCATGAGAAGGAGCCAAGTGTGAATTTGTCCATTGTCTGGAGTGATTTGGTGGTCTCCAGAGATAGACCTGCTCAAAATTCCAGAACTGTTCAGTGAGACTCAGTGCATCAGTGCTACTGTCAATGATGTTAACCTGTATAACCAACAACAAAAACAATGTCTACTATAGAAGTGGAGTTTGTCATAATGGCAGGGACAGTGGCAGTGGGGGGGTGGGGGGGCTGTGTGACCTTATGTTGAAAATTCAAGTTGAAATAAACAGGAATTATTTCAAGTAGCTTGTTTTGCTCTGGGCAGATACTGGTCTTGAAACGAACTAGATTTTGGCGGGAGCATGCTCAGAGAGCTTTGGGGCCACTTCTTGCAGGTATTTGAGCCAGGGTCAGGCCCAGCGGTGCTGGAGACTGTGCCATAATGGGGATCAAACTCAGGGCCTCTGCTGTCTCCAGTCCCTTCTTAGTTTTTGAAAGTCAAAGTTATATGTGCACGCCATGTGTTGAAGTGAAATCTGAGAAAAGTTGCAAAGGACTACTGAGCTCCTAAACTCTCTCCACTTCCCCTTTATAGAAGCAATACCTTAAAATCCTCTTAGCCTTTCCTTTGGTAATCACTTTCCATATTTTTAAATTAAACTGCAGCATTTCTATTTCTAGATCTTTTTTCATCTATGTGTTTATTGAAGTTGGCTTTTAGGTTTCCCCTCCTTACTCCTTTACCCACCCCAAATTAATTTTAGTTCTTTTAATATTATGTAACCACCAATAATTCCTACCCCATGTTTATATTATTATCACTCTGTAAACTGCAGTTTTAATTGAATGACATAGCACATCTTCTTTTGCCTAGGTAAAAACACACCTTGAGTGTTTTTTTTAATTTTAATTAATAATTACCTTATTTTATTTGCTTAGTCAGCTATCTACAGGCACTAGCTTATCTCTGGCTTCTCCTACATTATCGAAATATTCTTTCGTTCCATGTTTACTCTGTTAAGAAATCTGACCATTTCACTTGGAAGAAATGGTTCTTAGAACTTTTTTCCTGCTTTTCCATCATGGTGGGGATTTCCTTTGTGTGGTGTCGATGAATATCCTTCTCTTGAGTCTTTTTTTTCCCTTTTTATGACTCCCTTCCTTTTCTCAGGATGCATCTGCTGGTGACGTCAAGAACAGTGAGAGAATGAGGGAGAGTTTTTTTGAACCCATGCATCCTTGAATTCTTTAATCCTCATGTCAGTCATGGAATTGGACAGAAAACTTTGAATTGGAGATCATTCTCCCCAGAAGATTCAAAGCTTCGTTTTCTTCTGATAACCACTATTCAGCACTCTAGAACTTTTTTTCTTCCTTCCTTCCTTCCTTCCTTCCTTCCTTCCTTCCTTCCTTCCTTCCTTCCTTCCTTCCTTCCTTCCTTCCTTCCTTTTTCCTTTTCCTTCCTTCCTTCCTTCCTTCCTTTCCTTCCTTCCTTCCTTCCTTCCTTCCTTCCTTCCTTCTTCCTTCCTTCCTTCTCCTTCCTTCCTTCCCTTCCTTCCTCCCTCCCTTCCTTCCTTCCTTCCTTCCCTCCTTCCTTCCCTCCTTCCTTCCTTTCCTTCCTTCCTTCTTTCCTTTCCTTCCTTCCTTCCTTCCTTTCCTTCCTTTCTTTCTTTCCTTTTCTTTCCTTCCTTCTTTCTTTCCTTCCTTCCTTCTTTCCTTCCTTCCTTCCTTCCTTCCTTCCTTCCTTCTTCCTTCCATATTGCTGAGTGTGGTCCATCCCTCTAAAGAAGTAAAAATAACATCATGTTTTTCTTTTATAGCTATTTTACATCTCTTGAGATGTTAATCTAATTCTCTTGAGATGTTAATGCTAATTTTTGAAACCTGATATCTCTGTATGTCTTTCATTCCCTTAAAGATTCATTTCTCTGTTTTGGTT
Source organism: Cryptotis parvus (assembly GCA_021461705.1). NCBI lineage: Eukaryota > Metazoa > Chordata > Mammalia > Eulipotyphla > Soricidae > Cryptotis > Cryptotis parvus. Next base: position 75,639 of record JAJIBD010024373.1, read on the forward strand.
CCTGGGTATTTTTAAAGCTTCCTTCCTGTCAGTAGCCTTGGCTCCCACTTAGGAGTGAGGCACTAAAGCTTCTGTACTTACCGAGAGACTTCTGTACTGGAAGCTTCTGCACTTACCTAGAACTCAGGAGCTGTGGGTTCGCTAAAGATGGCCATTATCAGGCCCTGGCTTCAGTATCTCTACATGGTTTCTTTGCCCTGGATCATCCACTGGCCCATCTGTTCTGCTTTCCATTGGGTTGGCCCAAGCCTGGGTGAGAACTTTCTAGAAATGGAAAGGGCAAAAGACAGGTAAAAGCAGTAAATATGCATTTTGTTAATTCCCTCATTGCCTTTCACTGACCTAATTTCTGAGATGCCTCAGCAGTCAGCCCCACAGACTTTCAACTTTCAGACAATAACCTTCTAGACACAGGCTGGGTTGGCCAAAGGCAATTACCAGTCCCACAGAACAAAAGAAATCTAGGTGTCTGAGTGTTTGGAGAGAGCATTTAAAGAGTTCTCACCTTCAAAGTTCAGCCATTATCTCCCCTGGTTGATGTTCAGTGCCAATCTGGTCAGTGCCAATCTAGTTGCTTCTAGATCTTTCTGTAAATCGCTGTCTATCTAGAATTCCCCTTTCTCAAGGCAGGTCTCACCAGTCTATTGGTGTCTAGTATATTAGCTAGTGTATTATCTATCTTGCCATTGCTATTTGTTCCTGTTGATTCTTTCAATTTTTGCTACATTTGTATGTTTTATTTTTTGGGGGAGGGGAAGAGGGGTTGGCCATACCTGGACTAACTCCTGGCTCTGCATCCAGGGAGGTGCTTGGGGAACCATGTTTGGTATTGGGGATAGAACCTAGGTTGGCCACATACAAGGCAAATGTCCCACTCTACTATCTCTCCAGCTCCCATTTGTATGTTCTAAAATTATAATCCCCACACACAAAAATTATAATCCCACACACAAAAAACCACTTTAAGGAGGGAAAGCTCCAAGACCTTAAGTTTGCTGAGTCCATTAGCTTTCCCCACCCAAAAAAAAAAATCTGTGGCAGCTGGTTTTTATATCATGTATCTGAACCTTTTATTTTTTTTTAGATCTTCTCTATATAAATATGGCATTTGAGGGATTAAGTTTTCTTTTTAAAGTAAGGTAGTCTCCTTATGGCAATGCTTGTTTCCTAGCAATCGTGGTATTTTTGAGGTTTCTGATATTTTCTGGAGCAGATGCACCTATAAAATTTGGAGAATATATATTCTTCAAATTATATATATATATATATGTATATATACATACATATATATATATAATTGGAAAACCTTAGTTGATATACTTATTTCACTTAAGAACATTACTCTTAAGACTTAGATCTAGCAACCTAGGGGTAAGGGAAAAACCCAAGTTTAATGAGCCATCAACTCAGAATCGTGCACATGCAATGCATGTAATTTTTAAATCTGGTTCCTCTTCTGTTTTAACCCCTTGTCACTAAGTGCTGAAAGCTTGAGGCAAACTTGCCCAAACTTAAGCCTTCATTCTGTGGCTGAATGCTCTTAAATTGCTGTATGTCAATGGTCCCCTCCTGTTTAAATTTAACAGGCACTAAGGTGTGGCAGTTGCCTGTTTCTTATCAAGGACGATCTGCTGTCAGTGTGCAGTAGTTGCATGAAGAGAGCTCAGTGTGGAGAGGAAGGGAGAGACCAGGCTAGATGGATGCTGGTGTTTCATCGGACTTGTGTGTGCTATGGAGGGGCTGAGTTCCTGATGCTTTCTACCTTAGCTGCTTCATTTTCAAAAGGTTGATGATCTCTTGGTTCTGGTGGTGGTGGGGGAGCAGAGGTAGCGAATGGGGTGGGGTGTCACATTTGAACATGATTGTACAAATTTGTAGAAGAGAAAAAGATTCATTTGTCAGCATTTTGATAGCGGGTTTCCCACATCTTGCTTTTCACTAAACTTCTCATTTTGCTGCAGAGAATTCCCAGATCTGTACTTTCATCACAGTTACAAACTGCGACCTTGATGTCTCCTGAATCTTACACTTTCTGAGCTATTTTCTGGCTGTTGTCTTCCTCCCCTCCTCTTCCCTTCGCCTTCCAGCTTCTCCCCTACTCATCCTTCTTCCCTTCCTTCCCCTACACCTCCCCTTCTCCCCTTCCTTCCTCAGCCCTCTCCCCTTCTCTTCGCTACCACTTCTCTCCCTTCTCCCTCCCCTTCTCTCTCCTCCCTCCTTCCCACCTTCTCTTTTTGCTTCATCGAATGGTAGAGGGAAGCAGCCCTCATTTGGCAGTCCTAGAAGGGACCAGTATGCCTTCTCTCTGGTTCTTCTCTGGCCTTGGTGTAGGAGAAACTCAGGCCAAGAACTCAACTCCCCATTCTCCAGCATGACCAGGAGTTGGGAGACAAGCTCAAGTTCTTTCCTGGGTTTTTAATTAAATGTAGGGGTGGGAAGGTGGCCTTGGGCTGGGGAGGAACTTCAGGATCTTTTAAGTCTTAGTAGTCTCAGCTCTAGAACTTGGTGTCCTGAAAATGGGGTATTGCCCCATTGGACCTTGCACCTTTTGAGACTTTCCCAGTTATGCAGAGATTCATTGGTGTATTTGGCCCTTGCGCTTTTCTCTAAACTGTTTCCAGAGGAAGGCAAGAAGGTGTAGGATAGTACTGAGTTATACAGAGGGAAGCCTGTGGCTTTGTTCTGTTTGTTTTGTTATTGTTTGTTTTATCTAACATCTGGGTATGATCCAGATGATTCCCCAGGAGCAAAGCCTTCATTCAGCCCTGCCTTCCCTGGAGGCACAGTCAAAAGCTATCAGTAGTGACTTGTTTTTTCCATTGTCTTTCCTGGCGTAGGAACCACACCCAGTGGTGCTCAGAACTTATTCCTAGTAGTGATCGGTGGACCCTATACAGTGCTGAGACTCAGTCAGGGTTGACTACATGCAAGGCAGGCTCCCAAACCATACTTCTGAGGGTTGTGTGTGTGGTGGGGTGGGGGGGAGAGATCTGTTCACAGGCTGGGGGGCTGGGCTGGGGGACTAAAGAATGCTTTTCTCTGTTCTTTTCCTTTCAGCCACAAGTTTTGTGAGAAGGGGGAAGGGTCCCAGCTTGGTATGCAAAGGCAGGAAGGGGATCCACTGTGGTCATGTCCTCATGCAGGGGACAGTGAGGCGAGCTGTCCTGAAGTACCTCCCTGTCGCTGGCAATGCCTCTTCTGGGAAGACCATGAGCCCCAGGAAACTGGAACTGTGTTCTTCACCTTTCTGTGTCCTTTCGTTTCTGCATCAGTCAAGAGGAGTAAGACTCAGAAAGGCTTTGTTCTTTTCCGGAGTGGGAAAGTGAAAGGAACAACATGGTACTTGTTCCGGGTGCCTTCTAACAACGTAAAGTGTGTTTTAGATGAGCTAAGAATATATTCTACCATGAAAACGCAGAAATGAAAGCGAACGCATTTCTCTTTTCAAGTACTGGGGTTGGAGCAGCAGTGTAGCAATTTATGCCTTGCCTTGCACACATCTGGCCTGAGTCAATACCTGGGCCTCTATATGGTGCCCAGGTACCACCAGGAGTGATCCCCAACTACAGAGCCAGGATTAAGCCCTGAGCACCGCTGGGTATGGCCTCCCCAAACAAAACTAAACAAAAACGAAAAGTAAGCATGAAAGACAGTTTTATAAATGTGTTTGGGGCTACTCTCCACTTGCATCATTTCAATAGGTGTTGTGGCTTTCATTAACCCGTATTTTTCTCACTTAAACTCTCACCAACAGGGGCCGGAGCGATAGCCCAGAGGGTAGGGGGCGTCTGCCTTGCACGCGGCAGGCTTATGCCGGCCCGGGTTCCATCCCGGCATCCCATATGGTCCCCGAGCACCGCCAGGAGTAATTCCTAAGTGCAAAGCCAGGAGTAACCCCTGAGCATTGCCGGGTGTGACTCAAAAAAAAAAAAAAAAAAAAAAAAACCTCTCTCACCAACAGTCTGTCACATTATACATTGCCAGTTATCTGGAACATAATTTCTGAAATGGCTTTGAAATAACCAAATCATGCTGTGTAATGGGAAAGATAAATTGCAGCAGTGCCCTCTAAAAGAGTCACTTGTTCTTTCATTCTTTCTTTTTTTATATCCCCAGTCTTTGGGCCATACCTGAAAGAACTTAGGGCTTACTCCTGGCTCTGCATTCTGAAATTACTCCTACAAGTGCTCAGGGGAACATACGGGATTCCAGGAATGAAATTTGGGCCAGCCATGTGTGATGTACATTCCCTACTTACTGTTCTGTCTCTCCAGTCTCTGCTTTTTCTATTTTAATTGTTGTGGGGCCAGTCCTCAGGAGTCAGGCAATGCCAGGATAGAACCTAGGGCCTCACTCATACTGGGCATGAGTTCCCTCAAACCATATCTCTGACCCCAAAGACATAACCAATCTTTATCCTCTTTTAGAATAAAGATTGGTTATGTCTTCTGAGCCTAAGCATTATGGAAGAAGTGCTGGTGAAAGCTCTTTTTTTTTCTTTATGGGTCACACCCGGCAATGCTCAGGGGTTTCTCCTGGCGGTGCTCGGGGGTCCATATGGATGCCGAGGATCAAACCTGGTCCGGCATGGGCGGGCGCAGCGTGCAAGGCAAATGCCCTACCCGCTGGACTATCGCTCTGGCCCAGGCGAAAGCTCTTGCAATAGGAGAATACCCAGTGTATCATCACAGAGGTTTTCTTTAATTTGAGCCCTAAGAAGTATCTTAACTTCATATCTTTCTAGTGAGGCAAATTGAATATGGTTACCCCTGAGAACCAATAAGTCTAAATGTAGACTTGTCCTTATTTACCTTTAGGAAATTAATTAAGCCCTTTTCTAACTGGGTATGGATCTTTGGCTGGAACCAACTTCCTAAAGAGCTGGATTTGAAAGAAATGTCGTGACCATTCATTTTCGATACAGGACGACTCTTGACTTCTAAGAGGATCCAAGATCAACGGTCTCATTTCAAAGAGTGAGAGAGATGGTCCAAAAAATCTCATTTGTTCTGTTATTATTCTTAATACTCTCAGGAGGATAACGGGGCCCTGGGGGAGTGGGAGTGACATTAACCAGGGAACTAGCTCAGTGGAGGAACATATAGATGAAGTCCCAAGTTGGATCCCTGGAAAATTCCCCTGAGCACTGCTTGGTGGCCACTTCAAAAAAAAATTTTTTAAAAGGCTGGAGAAATATTGCAGTATGTAGGTCACTTGCTTCACATGCAGACGACCTTGGTTAAATCCGAGAAACTCATATGGTCCCCTGAGCCCCACCAGAAATGATCCCTGAGTGCAGAGCCAGGAGTAAGCCTTGAGCACAGTTGGGTGTTCCTCAGGGAGCTGGAGAAAGAGTACCAAAATTATGGAACCTGTACCATTAACTTTTGTTAGATCCCTTCACCAAATTTGTTCCATGTGAGCACCACCAGGGGTCACTCCTGAGCACAGGGCCAGGAATTGACCCCAAGTGCCTCTGGTTGTGACTCAAGAAACAAATGAAAGGCCAGAGAAATAGTACAGTGGGTCAGGTGCTTGCCCTGCACAGTCGACCTAGGTTTGATCCCATATGGTTCCCTGAGCACTTCTGGGAGTGATTCCTGAAAACAGAGCCAGGAGTAACACCTGAGCATTGTAAGATGCGGCCCTAACCCCAAAACACAAACAAAAAGAACCAAATACATTAAAATTTTTTAAAGAAATGCAATGCTCGGGTTGATTCCAAATGCAGCAGACTACAAAATAAGGAGCTACATTTTAGAACATTAGCTCCTTTTCTTGGCCTGCCGTACCTGGCTTTATCTATAATTTTCAGGAGACAAGACTCAGAGGCAGAGCCTCAGGGTTATCCTATTTCTCATCCTTGTCCTTACACTGGGGGCATGTTCCTTGAGATCAGGTTTCCTCAGTGGTTGTCAACGTTGCCATGCAATGTGCATTCCATGGGGGTAGAGGGGAGGGCATTCTGCGGGCACCTTCGTTTATGACAGTGTGCTGGGTAATGAGATGATTTCTTACTCCTTCAAATTTCAGCTGTTGCTAAGTCAACTCGGAGCATTTCCTCAATGGGTTTGTAATTTGCGGTTGATGGTAATGGAATACTTTGTAAACTTAGACTTTCAGGGTCTGATTCATACATACCAATATAGCATTTTCAGGCTCATCAATGAGTCACAGCTTTAAAATGAGCGTTTTTAAAATATAAAAGTCGGCCGTTTGAAAGTGTTCTTCTTATATCCTCTGGCTCCCAGCGCTTCAGTTCCAGGTATAATGTTTGCCAAATAAATTGGTCATTAAAGGCTTATGGAATGAAAACCAGTATTTTCACATGCTCAATTTTTCTCTTCATTCCTACATAGATACGATATATATATATATATATATATTTTTTTTTGGTGGGGGGGGGCTATTTCTCTCCTGAGAGAACAATGAGAATTAATATTTGTTGGCCATATGTTTTGCAATCCGGATCTGAAGAGCACAATTTGAAAATACCAGCTGTGATTAAATTCACACAGAAAAGAACAAATGAGAAGCTTCTAGAGCTGACCTCGTCGTGGATGGAGCAGTCAGTTCATTTACCTTCCTGGCTGCCCTGACATCCTAGCAGATAGACAGATTTAGTGGAATCAATTGGGGTCCTGAGAGTCTTTAGCCTTTGGGAAATCCTCAAGAGTTTCATTAGACTGGGTAGGTAGAGCAATGCTGTGCAGAGTTCTCCTGCAGTGAAGCTCAGAACCACCACACCAAGTCAAAGCACACACACGGAATGCACATTCCAGCTGTTTTGTCTTTAGGAAAAGTAATACATTGCTTAGCCTCTATGGAGCTTGCTGGGGCATAGGGGATGTGAGATTCATGTTTTCCTAATTGTTCACAGAATTTCTGAATTCATTTTTTGTGGGGGAGAAAGTTTGATTATAGTGATCAAGGCTTACTCCTGGCTTTGCATTCAGGGATCACTCCTGGCGAGGCGTGGACTAAACTGGGGTCAGCCACATGCAAGGCAAATGCCTTAACCCTGTGCACAAAATTTGAATATTCAATGGAGTTGGGCCCCATCTAAAGAAATTCCAGTGGGAATGGTGTTGGGAGAGAGGCCCTCTGCTTGGGGAGGGCCCCTCACCAGCACTCTGCTGGGAAAGCTACAGGCTCTGCTCTCTGTTCCTCAGCAGCTGTGTCTGTTGGTGGATGCTTCCAGAACCCAACCCCCACCCACCCAAGGGGAATGTCATTGGCTGACATCACCCACTCTGCCAGCACCAGCCCTATCTACCACACACACACATCATTGTTGTTGTAAATCCATATATTCTTAAGTATTTATGCATATCACCTTATAGCCATTCTTCCTTTTTTGTTGTTGTTGGAATGTTGGTCTCCCCCAACCCAGGGTCTTCTGAGCTACCCCCAGAGAAAAGAGGAATACATCTTTTTACCCTTAAGACACCCCCATTAAGGTAGAAGCAGACTACAGCCAAAATCACTGCCATTCTTCTGAGTGTAAAGTGGGATCTTCTCCTGCTTGGTATTTGTAAGTCTCCAGTGACTAATGTCGATAAATGCCTTTCTGTGTCCTCATTTATTCACTTGTCTAACTTCCTGAGGCCGTGTGCTGATGGAAATTGTTTCTCCATTTCTAAAGAAAGCTAGTGGTTGTAAGAGCTGTTCATAGTCTGCTGGGTTTGCCTTTATCAGATCCATGTCTTCAAATTGTGTCTTTCCATTTTCGAGCCTGGAAGTTTGTGGATGGTCTTGAGTCTATGTCTTCATGACTTACTCTGTGCAGGGAAGAAGGTAGTTTCTTATTCCCAGGAGACCCAACATTTGGGCTGTCTCGTTCTGCTGTCTGCTTTTCCCTGCTGCCCTTTGCCTCTGCTGAAGTCTGGCTTCTGCCTTCACCATGATTTTCTACTAACAAGGGAAAAAAGGAAGGAACAGGGAGAAATTGCTTTTTAGAGCTCCTAAAAAGGAAAAAAACTTTTCCAAGTTTTGCATTGCTTTGAAGATCCGAAGTAACCACAGAAAGTGAAGTGCAGAGAACGCCAGTTATTTGTTTGCACGAAGCGTGAAGAGGCTCCTGACTTGTCTGCAAAAGGGATATTCATGATTCTCAGGCTCTGATTCTTTCCTCTCCCAGTTGAGACAATAATAGTTTCCATTGCTTTGTGCCTTCTCTTCACGAGAGACGACAAGTGCCAGGAACAGGCCTGGCCTCATTTCAGGGATGGAGCTAGAGGCTGTTCAAAACAAGTCTATCCATGCCCTTTGCGTGACCTTGCTGGGTTTAACATCCTGGGCATGAGGGGAAGAGGGTTGTTCTGTGCCTGGATGCTGGACTGGATAGCCAGGGTCTGGGTCTTCTTCAAGGCCGGCTTTGTGTTGATAGCAGGAGATCAGTTCAGATCCCAGGGGCATGACCAGGGTTGAGAGTTGACATTCAGGATTAGACAGTGACTCGGTGGCTAGAGAATTCTGAGCAACCCACTGCCTGAGACCCTTTGCTTTTGGGTTCTTTCCAGCAGAGTTAGTATTCTAGAAGCGTCTTGTGTTGGCATACGTACTTCAGACGTACTTCATTCACTCACTGGATGGCATTCAATATTCTAAGACATGCAGCTACAATTTAAAAATAACTCCATACAGACCTCTGGTCTCAAATGTCATGGCTTTAGAACCTCTTAGAAGTCTTAGAGGGATTATGGCCTAGAGACACAGCCGTCACACAGTGAGGCAGAAAGTAGCCTGATTCCAGCTGGCAGAAAATATCTTTGGTCAGTGGTCATGGTTCAGAAGTTCAGTTTATGGCTGGGAATGTGGCTCAGTGGAGAACATCTGTATTGAATTCTTGACACCAGGGGCTCAATCCCTCAGACTAGCTGAAGGAGAATAAAAAGTTGAGAATCATGATTTTCTGGATTTAAAGAAATGGATCTCTGCATTTCTCATGGTTGAGGACACTAGTGATCTAAGTTCTCTGGGTTTGAACAAGACTGGGAATTTGCCAAAGTACATTTGGAGAGTTCCCCCTCGGTCTCCACTGAACGATGTTCTTTCAGGATCTCTCTGCACTCTTTACTGCATAATATGACATAATGAAGCACCCACTACAGAAAGATTCGCTGTGTTCAGGAGTCATCGTCTCATTTGGTGGAGACCAGGTTTAAAATTGCTGCTTGACTGTAGGTCTGGAAAAGGGCCCCACTGTAGTGTTACTCCTCAAGAAAGCTCATGTGCTGTGTGTGCTTCTTATCTCCCAGGAAGGAGTTTGGGGCTTTTTTGCCATTGGGTTTGAAGAGCCTGTGGGTGTCATTACAGAGTGGGTGGCTGCTTGGGCAGGCTTCGTGTTCCCATTGACTAAACATCCCTTTCTGACCATACCCATAGCTTTTGTTCCTCTTCTTATCCACCATGCATCTCTTGTGTCAGTCACACTAGTCTCTGGATTTAAAGCTCTTTCTAGGTCATTGGCATTTCTGGTGACAAGGCAGGTGATTGGGGAATGTGGGTGATAATGGATGGATGGTCCGTGAATGAAGGTGTCATGATGAGAGGTTTGACTTGGTCTGAAAAAGAACCAGAAAGTAGATGATTTAATTCCCTGGCAGCTATAATTTGATCCTAGTTAGAATAAGGGATCATATCTGTCCAAAAGTATCAAAGGGTATTTGCCTGTTAGATTCTTCACCTGGTACAAATGGGGGGCTTAACTACCTCCTCCAGTCCCCAAACCAGACTTCTGGTTTTCTAGGAAAAGACAATATCTAGTGCCATCTTGGTCCCTAGAGCCCTTTAATATGGAGTCAGATAGCACGGAGTCAGATAGCACTGGGCTTGCTGGCTGTCACCATGTGAATGGAAGAAGACCCCTACCGAGTCACCGACCCAGAGCTCTGTCCGTGGAATGATGTGGGTTCAACATGGGGAAAAAATTCCACTGCCTTTCCTGTCTTCTAGAAACTGGTTCATTTGCAAGTAATTAGAGTTTTGCCATTTAGTGAGTTAACAAAGGTTAATGAGGAGCTCGTGTTCATTTAAAAGTTCTTTGAAGCAGGAGTGAAAATAGCACCAGGCTGCAATTTCAAAGGCTACTGGCACATTTGGTCTTCGAAATATGGAATTGGCTTTAGGAGGCAAACCCACAGGAAGAATTGCTGCCAGCAGTGGTCAGTGTGGCCTAAAACCCTGCCCAGGTTCCAGCCCAGAAGTGTCATTTATTCTGCTAAAGCTCTCAGGCTCCCCACAGTACTTGGGGTTTTACCATGGCTTTGATTTCATGGATACTTATTAGTGGTGTGGTTACAGTTACTGAGACTTGTAAAGGAAGGGCAGAGGGACATGCCCCCCCCAACACATACACACATTTATAATGACATTAGTGCAAGTGACCCATAGAGTGAAGAGACTGGTAGGTATTGGTACCCTGCAGGAGAGTCCACCTCCGTTTCTCAACCCTTCTATGTCCTGGTATCATGGATCTTGTAGCCCTCTGTTACTCAGCTTGGGTCCTGCTGTGGATTTGATTACCTGGGAATGTCTCAAAGCCTCGCCCACAGGCACAAGCAGCCTGGCATTGCCCCTCTCAGACACAGGCATAGCATATCCTGTTCACCACAGTCTGCAGAGCTTCTAGAATCCCAACCACGGCCTCTGCAAAAAAGGGCCTTTTAACCATCAGTTTTGATTTCTCCACACCAGTATCTTTCCCTGTCACACCTTTGACAAGGAACTCACTGGGAACATAGCTTTAGTATAACTGTGTTTTTTTTTTTGGGGGGATTGGCAGTGTCACTTGTCAGTGCTGGACGTCTACTCCTACCTTTGTACTCAGGGGTCATTCCTGGTGATATTCAGGGAAGGAAAGTTCATGCACCTCCAGGCATTGGACCAGGGTCTGCCACATGCAAGGCGAGTACCTTAATCCTTGTGCTGTCTCTCTGACCCTGCTGTTATTCTTATTAGAAATTTGATGTGGTTTAGTCTTTGTTTATTTTATAAAAAAGCTTGTTTTCATCACTTTTGTAGGAATAGAGCTCACCAAAATGGATAGAAGGAAAATATTCTTTCTACAGCATGGAGCTTTCTAAAGTGGGAGGGGCCTGACCTCTGACCCCAGGGTTAAATCAGACCCCTACCACTCATTGCAAGCTAAAGCTAGCATTTGTTTTGAAGTCACTGGTGGGGAGCATGTGTTGCGCAGTCATAGGCAGTGTGCAGAGCCTACCCCTGCCCCCAAATTCTAGAATCTTTGGAACACGCTTAAAGTATCATCATTTTGTCAAGTTTGTTTTAAGCACAGTCTGCTATTGTGCATTACAGATTTTTTTTTCTAATTTTACATGGCGTGTCAAATAATGAATTTGTCAGAGCTTCAGGTTTTAGGAGGGTTTTTGGACTTGTTTTCAATTTTGTTTGCTTTGTGGCACCAGGGCGTTTACCAAGTTCCTCACACAGGCCAGGCGAAAACTCTACCAGAGCCATTTCCCCAGTCCTCTTTTTCTGTGAGGCAGTCGACATGCTGGCAGTCGACTACTTCCAGTGATGACTGATCCAGCATTACCCTTGGCCCCATGACAGGCACAAGTGTCATCTGTGTGTTTATCAGTGTCCTAGTTAGCTAGAACTCACTAGGTGTCCATATGCATTCTATAATAAAGACCACCTCATTTACCCAAACAGAATGTGATGTGAAGAAGCGCTCTAATCTTATGAAGAGCTCATGTCTTGCATGTGACTTCTTTGACCTTGGGGAATCTCCGTGGAATCTCTGCCGTGAAGAAATCTATAGAAGAGCTGTCTTGGGAAGAATTTAGCATTGAAGTCTCCAACGTATTGTCAATGAACCTTGGCAGGGAAGACCTCCCTTTGATTCCATGGCAATCTGTGGTCTTTTGCAGTTATTTTTTACAGGATGTAAACCGAACTCCTAGGAGATCAGTAGCTGCACGCTACCTCTGCTTGGGTACTTGGTCTGGTATGAGAGAGACACACTTTGTTGCAATAAAGTGTCTGATAGACATCCACTCCTGTCTTTGCCTCCATAATCTCTGCCTCTACACTCAGAGCTGTTTCTCACAGCAAAGCTTATGCTGTTTAGCATGGGAGAAATTAATCAGCAAAAGATGAAACTATTTCCTTTGTGATTTTTTAATACTTGTCATTACCAAGTCTTCTCCCGAGGTTTGCTGGCTCTTTTTCTCCCAAGCTCACCTTAAACACATTGCCCATTCCTCAGAAGAGTAGTGAGGAAGGACCTCTGATTTGCCATAGAGACCAGATAACCGGGACAGTATCCTGGTTGAATTCATAAATTCAATTAAAGAAGCTCTCATGGAAGGTGTTTTAGAGAGATTCCAAGCTCTAAGGAATGCTTTTGCTGGGACCTAATGTAGATTTTGGTGCCTTTTCCAATACAGCCTTCCATTGCCTTAATCAGTATCCAGAATCTTCTTATTATTGCATTTACAGCAGAACGCCCCTCTCTTCCTCATTTCATCCGATTCTCTGGCTGGCTAAAGTCTATCTCAAAAGATAAGACCTATCTCATCTTTCTTTGGTCAATCAATTTTATGTATTTATTTTATTGTGTAACCAGACTACAAGTTTTTCTCTTAGGCCCACAATGTTACCACACCATGTCCACCATCAGAGTGCTAATATCCCTCCATCTTCCTCTAGACCCTTCAGCCTCTCTCGCTCTTCCAGCCTTCTCTAACCTCATTTCTGCTGTTGTTTTCACTGGACACTTAGTTTCTTTCTCTGCCACAGAAGTGTCAGATCCTCCAGTATGTGTTTTTCTCCTTCTGATGTACTTTTCTTGTCACCGTTCCCTTCGAGTCCATCCATGCCATTGCAAAAGGCAAGATGTCTCCTTCCCTTCCACTCTGCTCTGTATAGTGACCACATATTCTGTATCTGCTCATCTGCCGTGAGCACCTGGGTTTCATCCAGATCTCAGCTGTTGGGAATAGTGCCACAGCTCACATAAACATGCATAGATCTTTTTGGAATTTGTCTCTACGTGTTCTTTGGAAATCGCTCCCATGCTCTTATCCCTGATCATTATTGTTTCATGAGAGTTTTCAAAATAAACAGAAATATTTTCTTCCTTCCCTAGATAATTTTTTAGGTGGAAGTTTATTGTTTTTTCTTTGAACCATTGTTATTGAGGTATGAGGACTTACAATCCTGTTAATCACTCTTCTATGCATGCATCAAGCCAATGCCGCACCCATCACCAGAGACCACTTCTCTCCACAGGTGTCTCTGAGGCCCTCCAAACCCTGCCAGCCCCCACAGTGCCATGGACAAAATTTTCAAAGGGTCCAAAGACGGACCATTTGTTGTTCTCTTCTGTTTCTTCCCCAACAGTAGGATAGATCTCTCGTGTATATGTGGTGTGTGTGTGTGTGTGTGTGTGTGTGTGTGTGTGTGTGTGTAGTGACATATATAAGTGAATAGAGCAAATTTTCTGAAATTCTGACAAAATTGTAAATCAAAACTATTTTTCTTTTGCTTTTTGGGTCACACCCCGGCAATGCTCAGGGATTACTCCTGGCTCTGCACTCAGGAATACTCCTGGTGGTGCTTGGGGGACCATATGGGATGTTTTTCCCGGGGATTGACCCGGGAAATTTTTTTCAAAGCTAAATCTTCTTAAGAGGTACACACACACACACACACACACACACACACACACATACACACATATATAGTCACTTGTCTTCCCGTTGTTCATCGATTTGCTCAAGCAGGCACCAGTAACATCTCCATATGCCCTGTCGCAAGCAAGTGTAGCTCAAGGGCATCTGTTTGCTCTAGGAACGCGAAAAGCCTCATTCCTTCAGGTCACGGGAATGAGGTCCATAATTGTTACTGGTTTTTGGCATATCAAATAAAACACGGGTAGTTTGACCTAATGTAATGGCTTGAGGCTCTTTATGTTCCTGGAGCAAGCAGATGCCCTTGGGCTCTACTAGCATGAGACAGGATATATGGAGAAGCTACTGGTGCCCGCTCGAGCAAATTGATGATAAACGGGAAGATAGTGATAGCTTGCCAGGCTCTGCGGTGTAGGTGGTATACTCTCAGAAGAAGGCTCTCATCTCGTGCATTTACTGATGAAACTCAACAGGGAAAGATCAGGTTTTTGTTTTGGGGTCACATATAAAGGCTATTATGGATAGCTCTATGTAATATGTTTTAGAGTTTACATGAAATAGCTCCTACAAAGGCAAAATTTAGTAAGAGGGAAGAGAATTAAGACTTAAAGGGAAAAATCTGATAAAAGCCAGACCTATACAAGGAAGGGAATCTGGGCCTTATTTTATAAACTATTATAGATACTACCTAGATGTCTGTATTAATAAATAAAAAGATAATAAAAATCTCTGTGAATATTAAAAACCTAATCAGACATAGGACAATCAATGTCAATGTAAATGATTCATTAATTTGTTATTAAAATGTATAAAATCCCTTAGCAAATTATCAGTGAGTGTATCTCTTTTTGGGGTGTGGGGGGAGGCACAACTGGACAACTCCTGTGAGCCCCAAGTGCACGTGGCTCTGTGGCTGGGAGGGACTTTTAGGGATACTTTGTACAACTATTTTTCAGGCCTTGTCACCCCCTCAAAGACTTGCTTTGAACCTCAAAGATGAATTTTGCAACTCCTTGAAAAACCTCTTCTCTTCTTAAGCTGATTTCCTCTTTTCTTCACAGGTACCCAAATTCCCATCAAGTACAATAAAAACAGCGCCCACCTTCACAGCCATCAAAACTCACTGTTCCCCACCGGCCCTTGTATGTAATGCCCCCAGTGCCAGAATCCTGTTCACGGTACCCTGGTTAATGGCCCTACCATCCAGTTGATTCAGATAGGGGATGAACGCTGTTATTTCATGTTTCATGAAATAATGGTGAAAACGGGTTCGGATGCAAACTTTCAAGGGCCATCTATCTGTACGTATTATGTCCCTCTCTTCGGGCGCTGCTAAAATGCCTTTGTAAGGCACATAAGCATCTGTCTCCATGCCCGGCTGGGATCATGGTGTTCTGACCCTGGAGTCCTTTCTCACCCATGCTTTGATTCATTTCTTCACGGTCATCCCAATCACCTAGGTCTGGCCTACAACACTAGTTTGGATGCTGGTTGAATGGTGGTAGGTTCAGACTTTCCTCTGTGCACTCTAGAGAGAAGTCAGAGGGCCTAGCCGAGTACTGTTCCCTGTGGGTCGGCTGTTCCTGAATGGGCCAACAGACCCCAGCAGAATTGTGGACATTGGGATAGAGGCTGCTGGCTCAGTCAAGAAGTGGGCAGGAGCTTCCATCCTAGCTCCTGGCTCCGACTTTAAAAGATTTCGGAATTGGGCTTTGGTCTCATTCTCTCCCCTTCCCCATTTGTTTGTTGTTGTGACAGTGACTGGGGGCCGCACACAGACTTGATTTCTGTGCCCATATGCCCAGCTCCTGGTGGCCCCCCGGGCTCTGTCTCACTATTTAGTTGCAGGGCTCACGCCTGCCTGGCTGCAGTAAGCCAGTGAGCTCAAGCTTCTGCTAGGATTCTGGGGGACCCAGATATCAGAAATGCCAGAATCGTATGTGAGGGGCACTAATGACAAACTTAGGGCTTGTGAGGCAAACACTTTATGCCACTGTACCACCTCCCTGCTCCCAGGCCTCAGATGAAAGGTTTGGACCTGCTTATTCAAACAAAGAGTAGGAAACCATTCATGCCTGTACTCTCCCTGGGACATCAGAAAGGCCCAGAGATGAGGAAGGTGGGCTTGAGCAGGGTGGCCTGAGCAGGTGCTGTCTGTCTCTACCTTTCCTCCATCCTTCCTTTATCTGCTGAGTAAGCCCTGAGTTTTACCTCTACTCAAGCACAGGTAACCTTCCAAACCCCTGTAGTGAAACACTTTTTCTGTCCAGCCCCTGTCTGCAGGCTGAACTGTGCAATGCCTGTGTGTATAAAAGTTGGGTTGAAACTTTGCCCCTTGTGTGCCTCAGAACTGAGACCTAGACGTCACTGAAATGTCCATTTGCATCTGGGAACACAGGTCTTTCTTGCTCCCCGCTTTCTGCTTCTGCACCGTTCACAGTGTGAGGGGTGAAAGCCAGAGCTGGTCAGTGCCTGTGCTGTGTGCAGCACCAATGCTCCAGCCTGACCACGGGACCCCTTTCCTGCTTTGGGCCACTTCACTGCTCCCCGCTCCTCTACTTCCTCCTCCTCAGAGCAAAGATGCTGCTGCCAACCCCTCTGGGCGTTGTTTTGCTTGGTTTCACTGGGAGAGGAAAAGGCTTGCAATACTTTCAGAATAGCCCCTGTTTCATTCAGTCCATGTACAAGTTAGCAAAGATTATCTTTTCCCTAAAAATAGAGTTTTGATTTGCAGGGGTGCAGGGTGCAGAGGGAGTAACATTTCCTGCAGTTGCCAGGGAGACTGTGGCTCTGGGTAAACCTTCTGCTCTCTGCTCCCTCAAGCCCCTTGCTTCATGGCCCGTGACAGATATGAGGAACGAGGCAATGGCACCACCAACTTGCTTCAGATACCCTGAAATGAGCAATCGTCTCTTTGGCATTAAATAATTCACCTTCGAGTAGGGGTGAGGGTTAAGAAGGTGATCTTGAATTACATTATCAGGTTTATGCCCAGTTGAATCTTAGACTTGGCTTTTTCTTTCTTAACAAGTGGATGCCAGCACTGCAAGTTTGTATGAATTAAGCTACATCCAAGTATAAGCCACGAGTGGTACACGTAGGCATACATATAGTCAAGGTTCACACATTTTTAAAGGATGTAGTCATTTTAGGTGATAGGATTTCGGCTGGACACCCCTCCCAGCAGTATCAGAATATGCCTCAAGTCCCCATCTGGGTCTTACACCCTCAGAACTGAGGTGGGCCTATCTGTATATGTGTGATATATAACATATGTGTGCATGTAAAAACATGAATTTGATTTATTCCCAGCCACCCTGGAAGCACTGGAGCAGCCTGGCTTAGACACTTTATGAAAAGAGGCTATAGGTGGGGTTGGGAGTTGAGGGGCGTGGGGGTTGCTCTGAACAATATCATTAGTGATGAAACACTGTGGTTGTGGCCGTGTCCTGTCCACAGGACCATCAAGTCCCACAGTGTCACTGCCGTGTTCTTGGGAGATACAAGCACACAAGAAGACACACCAAGATGTAGCCCCAAGAGGCAAGACCTGAGCTTCCAGTAGCCTCTTCATGCCCACTCACAGTCAGCAAACCTCCCTGAAAGCACAGACTTCCTGCCGTTTCCCCACCCCGTATTGTCAGGGGAGTCAGCACCTTCTTGGGCTGTGCATGGGTGTTCAAGGAATGAACCTGTTTGATGTCTTCTGTGACTGATGAAAAGACCAAGAAAGCAGCAACTCAAATCTGTAGGTTCTAGTGGTATCAAGACCCCCTGGTGGGTCTGGGAATGAGGTGGGGGAGAGGCAGATGGTCCCACAAATAAAGGTGTATGTGTTGGAGGCACTGAGCATGAAGGCTGCTGTGTGTGACTTTGGTGTCTGGCTGGAAGACTGCGCTCCTGACCTGCAATGCACCTGAAGACCAAAAGAATCCCCTCCTGGCATTTTGTTTTTGGGAGTGCTCAGAAGCATCCTCCAGGGCAGGCACTGGAGACTTGAGCTTAGAGTTGCTGCTCACCAAGTTTGGTCAAGGGGATGGACTCACTTCTGGGTGTTATTGGGCAGTGCTGGGGGAGTGGGTTGGGGGGTGGGGGAGGTGACCTGGACCAGGGCATGTGTGCTGGGGGATGTTCCATGTGTCAATAACACTGGCAAGGTGGATTTAAAAAGGCCTCCTGGAGAAGAAATCTCGGCTCAAATAAATGATTTGACTTGGTACATTTGAAGTTCCTCTACCTGTTGGATCTAAGGACTAGATTCACTCAGGCACATCCCTGCCCCTCGGGCCGTCCCCTGGCAACTTCTCAGTTCCCAGACTAGAGACACTTTAATGCACTAGAACACAGGAGCCACTCAGTGCTGGTCACTGGGTTCCCATGATTATGGCCCCGGACTGTTTCTGGCCAGTGAAGGACACAGGTGGAGGTGCTGGGTTAAGAGGAGCATGGCCGTCTTGGGGCCTCCGTTATATTTAGCCGGGCCCTCAGCTTGTGTTTACTGTGAGTGAGACCCAAGAACAGCTCATCTCCTTGGTGACAACGTGCTTGTCCTCACAGCCTCACCACCGAGGTATTTTCCATTCAAGTCACATAAGGACGCTCAGCCACGGTGCCTTTTGATGTCCCTGACTACTGAGGCTCCAAGTGACAGAAAGATTAGGCAGAGAGCCACAGCTCATGCATAGGGGCCTTGGGCTAAGGGATGTCACGATTCAGCATGAGAGATTTTGGGGATTGGCAGAGGAGGAACCGGAAGGAGGGAGGGGGTCCCTGCAGAAGAGTGGGTGGAACATTTCAGAGCCCAGCAGGTTGAGCGGCAGAAGGGACACACGTGTTTAAATTGCAGCAGGGAGGGACATATGTGTTTAATTGCAAAAAGAAAGAGAGAGAGAGGAGAGAGAGAGAGAGAGAGAGAGCGCCCAGGGGTTTAAAGTGTTGGTTGTTGGCTTACCATGAAACCATTGCTGGTTTGAGCCCCAGAACCCTCAAAGAGTCCCCAAAGCACCACCAGGAGTAATCCCTGAGCGCAGGGTCAGAAGTAAGGCCCAAAAAAAATAATTTAAAAAACTTGCCACAGTAAAGCTTCAAGATCAGAGACAGGAAGAACAACTGCTTGAAATCTGTGATCAAAAGCAGAACAGCAGGGCCTTCTCCGATGTTTTCCCCAAAGATGGTTTCTTCTCTCTCTGGGATGAAGATGGGCTAAGGTCTGCTTGAAAGTGAACACAGTTTGCTTGAAGTTTTCTTGGTGTGTTTGTTTAGGGGGACTCCCAGGTGGTGCTCAGGGAGGTGCTGGTTCCCACCGTGATTCTCAGCCATCCAGGCTGGTGGTTCCATTGCAAGGGTAGGAGGAAAGTCCTAGGCACCGCTTGGACCCTGTGGGGCTGGGATTACCCAGAACACCCAGGCAGTGTTAAGGGGCCTCCAGGACTCCCCCTAATGATTCTCAGGTATAATGTGGTACCTGGATAAAGGCAGGGTGGGACATGCATTAGACATAAGCCCTTAACCACTGGACTATTTTCCAGTATGTTTTTACCTTCTTTTATGTCCCAGGCATTCCTTATTTGTGTTTTCAAAGCTGTTTTTCCATATTGAGTTGGAGAGAAGCAGGATCTGGGTGATGCGTGGGCAGTGGAGACAGGCTCAGACCCCAACCTTGCTGTGCCTTGGCCAGGTCGGCTCACACCCTGCTTCTGTTTACTCGTCTTTAAAATGGGGCTAAGACAGCACTTGCCTCATCCTGCTGCTATTAGGAAGATTCACTTCTAATGTTCTTTAAATGCCTCATGTTTGTTGGATGAAATTCATGAAACACTGGTGATACCAGGACAGTGTCATCATCCACACTCTGAGTAGCCTCTTTCATTATATCTCTTGCTGTCTCATATATCACCTGCCTGTCTCAGAGCCACCAGCCAGTTTTCTGAAGCCTCATAGGCCTTAGTGCCTTGGTTCCTTGGTGCCTTGGGATGCTGCTCTGTGCATGGCCTGTGTGAATCATCTCAAGGTACAGGAACCAGCCCTGGCTTCTGTGTCCTTGGTTTAATGGTGCTCGAGCTGTGTTTGGTACCTGGTAGCTGGAAGTGGCTATGTCCATCCATAGACACTGCTTCTTGGGAAGCTTCTTTGGCCTGGCTGTACGGCTCTTGTACACTCCTTCCCTCTCACCTGGAGATGCTGCCTAGACCCCCTGACTCTGGCTCCCACACCAGTACTCCCCTCTTCCTTCTTTAAAGACCCCAGAGTTTCTACAACATGGCATTCACTGCTCTTCCAGAAAATTCTCCCCACTGCAGTCCTGCTTCCTGTGTCTGATGCTTTTGTGAGCTGCATACAGTGCCACCTTCAGCCTGGCGCCTCAGGTTCTCAAGCTTCCCATGTGTGGTCTCTTCTCACCCCTCCACCCCCATAGCATTTGCCTAAACTACTGCTTCTTTCACCCCTCTTCTTTTTACAATAGGGGCTATACTCAGTGGTGTTTGGGAGGGGCATGTGGTATCAGGGATCAAACTTGGGACCTCACATGTGAGATCTGTGCTCCACCACTTATATTCCTAGTTCTAGACTTTGCATCTGAGCTGCAGAGACAGTGGTCCTGGGGATCCTGGAGGATATGCACTTGCAAGGCACACAGAGCACACAAGCCTGCTGATCCTTGAGTGGCAAGGTTCTTGGTTGTTGAAAGCGTCCCACCTGTGGATTCTGCTGACCCTCCCATCTTAGGACAGGGTGAGGGGGATACCTAAATGGTGCTCAGGGGCCTCCCAGAATGTACCTTGGCAGGGTAGTGGAAGGATGGGGGGTGTTATATTGTTCTATTGCTAGAACTTGGGACCCTGTGCATGAATAGCTCATGACCTCCTGACCCCTGAAACCTGCCCTCCTTACTTCATAAGTGTATCCTGAATTGGCCGAAATTGCCCACTCCCACTCCCAAACACCTCCTTACTCTACTATTCTCTCTCTCTCTCTCTCTCTCTCTCTCTCTCTCTCTCTCTCTCTCTCTCTCTCCAGGGAAAACAAGTTGTAAAGAATGACTCGAGGTTCCCCTTTAGAGAAATGGAGTCTTATAATCCAGGAATACAGCATGACTCTTTTATTCCTGTCTCCTTTGGAATGGCTTGATAGAATTCTTAATTCTCCCCTAGAGTTTTAGCTTTGTTGGATGTATTCTTAAGCACTTTCCTATTTCTGGTGGCTTTTCAGTCATCTTTTAAATGTTGTTCTCAAAGTCGGTGTCTGGTGTGCAAAAATAAATTTATCTTCTGAAGTGATTTATCATCTACTGAACTTGCTGTGCATGCTTGTTAATTTGTAGAGACTTTGGGTTTCCTTATGTAACTGACAAACCATAGATGTATTTTTCATTCCTGAAAAAAACAAAAACATAGTATTCCCTGTAGCTACATCCAGTGGGGCTTCCCATGGGCACCCTGAATAACCATGGCCAGACCCCATGCACCAGCCAAGAGGTATTTTAAAATGTAAATAGGATCCTATAACTCTGTTGGCCAAAGCTCTCCACTTTACATTCCCAGTAGGCAGAGTAGGACTGCCATTTGCCGCCCCTAGTTTGCCAATGCTGTTTATTGTTTTATTTTAATAGCTTAGTGGGTGTGAGGTGGTATCTTATTGTAGTTTGATTTGCATTTCCTTTGTGGCTAATGATGTTTAGCTGTTCTCTTTTTCTTTCTTTCCCATGTACTGATTGGTCATTCTTTACAGAGATGCCTATTCTAAACATTCACCCATTTCTTAGTTGGGTGATTTCTGCCAGCTGTTGATTGGTTTTGTGTTCTGAATACATCTCTCATCAGATAGAGGATTCTGCGAATAAATGCTATGGCCAAGAATGTGACTCAATGATCTAGTACTTGCCTTGCATGTGTCAGGCACAGAATTCCATCCCTGCCTGGTACCACAAATAAAAATAGTGGAGCCAGAGAGGTGGTACAGAGAGCCAGGTGCTTACCTGGCATGTGGCTGACCCAGGTTCTATCCTTGGCACCATGTCTGGACCTCCAAGCACCTCCAGCAGTGATCCCTGAGCACAGAGCCAGGAGCAGCCCCTGCACTGGGTATGACTTTCATCATAAACAAATCTCATCATAAATAAATAACATATTTAAAGAGTTTTTAATTTCATTCAGTCCTTACATTTGAGTTGAATCAGGCTATTTTTTTAATATACTGTGATTTACAGTATTTAAAATGGCAGGGTTTCATTTAAAAACAAAACAATTTCCAAACCACACCCTCCACCAGAGTCTCCTTCCCTCCACCATTGTCTCCTTGTCTTCCCTGTTCCTTTCCCCCTGCCCCCAATGATATGCTTCTTATTAAATACCAGTTCTTAGTTTCTGTTGCCTTTGAATATTTGCTGTTTCTTGGTTCTGCTACTTTGTACACTGCATATGAGAGATCCTCTGTCTGTTCCTATCCTTCTGACTAACTTCCCTCAGCATGATACTATCCTGCTCCATCCAAGGAGTTTCAAATTGTATGCTGTCTTTTTTTTTTTAACAGCTGAGTAGTATTGCATTATATATCACTTGTATCACTTGTCTTCCTGTTTTTTCTTGGGTGGAGCGCCTGACAGGCTGTGCAGTCTGGATGTTGAAAATGGCTGCCTTCATGGTGCGGGGGTTCCTCTGGCTTCTTGCAAGGCTCTATTGGAATGGTGGGCTAGGGCTTGAACCCAGTTTCCCTCCTGGATGCCTCATGATCATCTGAGCACAGGGAGAGCTTGTAGCAGCTCTGCCCCGTGTATCTGTGTCCTCCATTCTATATATGTACCACAATTTCTTTATCTCTTCCCCCCAGTTTTTTGATGGGGTTAGATTTTTTTTCTTTTAAAGTTCTACCAGTGATTTATAAATCTTAGATATTAACTCTTTGTCAGAGGAGATTCGGCTAAATTCTTTAACAGTCTCATTTATAGAGTTGGGTAATTCCCCTCATTGTTGTAAGTTCAGTTGTAATGAAAGGCTTTTTTTTTTCCTCAAGCATTTCAAATGGCTGACAAGATGCATTTACAACACAAAACAAGCCAAACTTTACCAAACACTTAAATTACTCATACTAATCTAATAAGTGAAGCACATAGCAAATCAAATTCACTTAAAAATCCAAACATATTTTGTCAATTTAATCAATTTTTAACCTCTTGGCATGCAATCAAAACTCTCGCAGAAACAAAAGCATATTCCTAAACTAGATATAAAAACATGCTGACACATGGCATTATTTCAGTTACATTTTCAACCCACATAGAATTATCATATTAGCCAGTCTTGGGAGAGTTCTTAGAGTCAGTCTGGAGCAAGGAAAGGGGACTCACTAGTCAAAGGGCAGAGATCTCAGTGCATCCACTCAATCAACCTCGGAATCAGGAGCAAATCTGCAGGTGCTCTTTCCAAGGTTACTAACCTCAGAGAGAATTCTTACCCCCAGGGGCCGGAGCGATAGCCCAGCAGGTAGGGCGTTTGCCTTGCACGCGGCTGGCCTGTGCCAGCCAGGGTTCAATCCCGGCATCCCATATGGTCCCCGAGCACCGCCAGGACTGATTCCTGAGTGCAGAGCCAGGAGTAACCCCTGAGCATCGCCGGGTGTGACCCAAAAAAGCAAAAAAAAAAAAAAGAATTCTTACCCCCAAGTCTCATCTTCTGTCTCTTCCTCACCCATACTTGTGATGTTTTTCCAACTTTTATACCAGATTGCAGCTATTTCTCATGACTGCATGATTGAATTCTGCTTTCGTTCCACTGGTCTGGCTCCTCTGTACTGGTGAGTCATGCTGTTGACAGTCTGCATTTCTTCAACTATGTGTGTTGAGTTTTAAAAAAATCATAGCGTTACTGATATATACTTCAGTACAGGGATCACTAGTTACAATGTGTATTCATATTTCATTTTTTATGGCCTAAATAATTGCCTTTTGTGTTAACACCATATTTTGTTCATTCGTCAGTCAATAGGCATTTGTATGGATTCTGGGTTTTAACTTAGATGAACATTCACCTACATGTTTCTAGGTGGACATGTGTTTATAATTTGGGAGGTAGGTGGGGAAATGTGTTCTAGGAAAGAAATAATTAGATCGAGTGGTAATTATGTTTAATAATGGGAGTTGTCAGATAGCTCTTCAAAGTGCCTGCACCTTCTTACATTGACACTAGGAATACGTAGGATTCTAGTGTGATTGTTGTTGCTTATTTTTTCAAGACCTTGTGAAATGGTGTCTCAGCTTCTTTCTTCCTCCCTTCCTTTTTCCTTCCTTTTTCTCTCTCTCTCTCTCTCTTGCTTCCTTGCTTTGACACTTTTCCTTTTCTCTAGCTCATTGATTTTCAGATAAATAATATACAAATGTTTTTTTTATGTAAGTTGTCTTTCGCTTTCTCAGTGGTAATCTTTGAGAATGGTTTTTAGTAAGACTGAATTTGTGTGCTTTTTTCTTTCTGCCCAATTTTTTACTCAATAGTCATTGCCAAACTCAAAATTTCAGGATTTTATTTGTAGGTTTTCTTCTATGCAGTATAGAGCTTTAATTTTAATAGTTAAATATGTAAATTTATTCTAAAACAGTGTCCCATAGGTTCCCTTAGTACTACCAGGAGTGATTCCTGAGTGCAGAGCTGGGAGTACCCCTAATCATTGCTGGCTGTGGGACCTCCTCCCCCCTGCCAGTTTTTGTGTGCTTGTGTGCACGTCTTTGGAAGGGGGTGGGGTAAATCTGGTACATATGGGCTACTCTTGACAGTGCTCAAAAGACCATATTTGTCTGTATTTTGTTTTTCTTTAATTGAATCATCACAAGATGGGCACTCACGAGGCGCCCGGGAGTGATGGCGGTTTCTAGCCCTGGCCCACCACCCCAGCAGAACCTTGTAACAAGCCAGACGACCCCCACTCCATGAGGGCCTCCATTTTCCACAGCCGGACTTCCCTCTCGTCAGAACTCCACCCAGCAGACCAGCCTATCACTGCCTGGCTCATGCGGCCACTTGCGGGCGTGCAGTTCATCAATAAATGCTGGATTTACAGATGACTAAAAGAGTATGCTACCCACATGGCAGAGCCTGGCAAGCTACCCATGTCGTATTTGAAATGCCAAATACAAGTAACAATTTTAGACCTCATTCCCATGATTTGATGGAATGGTTTGAGGCTCTTTATGTTCCTGGAGCAAGCAGATGCCCTTGGGCTCTACTAGCATGAGACAGGACATATGGAGATGTTACTGGTGCCTGCTCGAGCCAATCGATGATGAACGGGAATACAGTGATACAGTGATATTAGTTTTAATATGTAGAGAAATGTGAAAATCCAAATTCACTCTTGTATATCTGATTTATAGTCCTTCTGGAGTTATGACTGAAGACTGTATTGTTTCCTCCATTGAATGCTTTTGGAAAATCATTTGCACAGGTAGAGTACAGGTTTATTTTTTCACCGTGTTCCGTTCCATTGATCTTGATATCTATCCTTATTTTGGTACCATTTCTTGCTTTGTCTTGATTATTCTTACTACTATAAGTTTTGAAGTTGGGATGTGAAGCCACAACTTTTTCTTTATCAAGTTTATTTTAGGCTATTTTGAACTCCTTGCTATCTCATATTAATTTGAAGATCAGTTTGTCAGGGTCTACAGTGAAGCCAGCTAGGATTCAGGGATTGCATTGCAACTGCAATCATTTTGGTGAGTGTCTGTTCCATGGATATGGTATACCTTTACATTTATTTTATTTATTTAATTTTTTAGGTTTCTTTTATGTTTTTTTTTTTTTTTTTTTGGCTGAAGAGGGTACACCTGGTAATGCTTAGAGTTGCTTTTAGCTCTACACTTAGGAATCACTCCTGGCAGTGCTCGGGAGGCGTTATGGGATGCCATATGGGTCAGCCACATGCAAAGCAAGCATCCACACTGCTGTACTACCTCTCCATCCCCAACTTTTAACCTTTAACATCTTACAGATTTTTTAAAATTTCAGAGGATGTGTTTTTCAAGGTTTTCCTAAATATTTTAGTCATTTTATTTAGTATATTTTCTTAATTTAATTTTTGAGGTTGTTCAGTACTAGTACACAGATGAATTGGATTGGTCTTTAATTCTGCTGCCTAGATGAAGTTCATTAGCTCTAATTCTCAGAGACATCTGTAGGGTTTTCTTCATATAACATTGTTATTTGTTTAATAGAATTCACTTAGACTTTAGTTATACATTATCAAAATTACTAGCTTTTCTTTCCTTATTTTCTTCTCTGGCTTATTGCTGTGCTAGAATATCTGGTACATTTCTAATTTTAGGAGGAGGTATTCAGTCTTTTACTGTTAAATATGATGTTAGCTGTAGGTTTTTCTATGTCCGGTAGATTCACCATAAGTCTTTGCCACCAGCATTTTTTGCTGTAAGCATTTTCACTGCAAACATTTTTACTGCATAACTAATTAGCCATAAGGCAACTTGCCGTAAAAGATAAAATAACTGCCTGACAGTTTAGTTTGACAGTTTGGCTTGACAGTTTGGTTGCAGGTTTGGTTTCAACTAACACAGTACTCCCATTTTTATATTATAAAAAATATGGCGATAAAACTTAACAGGAAGTGTGAAAATGTGGAGCCAGATTGTATATAATACTAGAAAATGATAACATATCAGTTTGCATATCTTCAATAAGCACAGTCATCCTTCCTACCCATCAAAACCAAGAGTTTACCAAACTATTCTATATAAAAGATGTGGCTAGTAATTCACACCAGTCTGGAGAGCATTGATGATCAGTTCTTAAGCTAGTTGAGATAACAACGGTTTGTTCTCTGAGGTTGCCATTATCAGATTTATCACTCAGTATTAGAAGTTGGAGGCAGAAGGATCCTGACCCTTAACGAAATGGTTATGTGATTCCCGAGGGTTTAAGATTCTTCAAATTCATGAAGCTCTACAATTGAACAGCAGAGAATCTGATGTTGATAAAATTTCGGTGTTTGGCACGGAATCTGATTTAGATGATTTGATGAAATATAAAGATGGTCAGTGCTGGAACATTTAAGTGTAGTCTAAATATGGCTGACCAGTTGTCCACTTTACAAGTCTTAAGAAATAGTCTCCAATATCTTCAAAACAACAGTATAGAAAACAATATAAGATGAAGTTTAGGATTAATGTTTTTCACAGCAATTTAAAGTCCATTTACATTGGGGACATTAACCCAAAGATCAGTTTCAAATGTTCATTCTAGTCTGCAGATTGGTATCTCTTAAGAAAGAGAGAAATTTTAGTATAAAAAGTGTTCCTGTGCCCATTTAAATTAATATCCTGTTTTAAAAATGATTGCAATAATACCTTATGACCAATTAGTTCTGTAACAAAGAACTCAAAGCAGAATAGAATCAAGTTTTCATAGATGAGCTTAGATTGAGGATTCTTAATCTTTTTGAGTTTTTTAAGCTAATAAAAGCATTGGATTTTGTCAAATATCTAGGAAAATTTTGGATTTTATTAACTAACTATTGAGATCAGGTGATTGTAGGTGTTTTAAATTGTTACTATGGTGTATTAGATTAATTGCTTTGGGGATGTTAAACCAGCCAGGGTACTAGCATAAATCCCAGTTGGCCATGTTAGTAACTCTTTTTTATATATTGCTGGATTTGGTTTGTCACTTTGGGGGAGAATGTTTGCATCTCTATTCGTAAGTGATAGTGGTCTGTAGTTGTTTCTCACGATGTAGCCATGTGCTTTTCAGTACCAAACAGATACTAGCAAAGAGAATGAGTTAGGATATGTTCACTCCTCTTTACTTGTCTTCTTCCTTCTTTACATTGGGTCCACACCCAGCAGTGCTTGGCATTCCCAGCACAGCTCTGCCCTGACAGACTGCACAAATTCAGAGCATCGGGACCGTATTCAGTAGTATTGGGGTAGGAGGAGGGAAGCGTTCTTCTTTCAGTGCTTCGATAGAATTCATCGATGCACTTTGACACTCCCAGCTTTCTGTTCCCTCGCCCCCATTGTTAGAATTTCTGCATTTCATTTGTGTGGTACTCTCCATGTTCATCCATTTATAAGCAAATTTCATGACGTTTTTTCCCTAACACCTGCATAGTATTCCATTGTGTAGATGTACCATAGTTATTTTTATCCAGTCTCTGTACGGGGCACTTCGGTTATTTCCAGATTCTGGTTGTTGTAAATAGTGCCTCAGTGAACACAGAAGTGCAGATGGCATTTCTGCTGTGTGTTTTTTGGGACCCTAGGGTATATCCCATGAAAAAAAATAGTACTATGAAACTAATGACTAGTATCCAAAGCCGGGGAAACAGGGGCCAGGAGGACTGATCCACAGCTGGAAGCTTGCCATAAATGAGTATGTGGGGGGCAAAGGGAAGTTAGAATAAAGAAGGGACCAGTATGACAATAATTGTTGGAAATGAACTATTTCACTTTAGACAGAACTGAATGTTGGAAGTAGGTAAAGGGATGTACCTGATAAGCTTTTAGTATCTATATTGCAAGCCATAATATCAAAAAGGGAGGGAGGGAGAGGGAGAGAGAGAGAGAGAGAGAGAGAGAGAGACAGAGAGACAGAGAGACAGAGAGACAGAGAGACAGAGAGAGAGAGGCAGAGAGACAGAGACAGACAGAGAGAGGGGGAAGAGGGAGAGAGAAGAAAAATGCCTGCCACAGAGGCAGGTGTGTGGGGGGGCAGGGGAGGGAAACTGGGGACTTTGGTGGTAGGAAATGTGCACTGGTGAAGGGACAGGTATTGTTACCTTATATGATTGAAACCCATTCATGAACAACTTTGTAAGTGTGTATCTCACTGTGATTTGATTAAGAAATAAATCAATTTAAATTAAAAAATATTTTTTAAATTAAAAAAAATATCTGGGGCATCAGTGGATATTTAAACTTAGGTTTCATAAATGTTCAAGCAATTCTTTATTGCTCTTGTGGTATAAAAGCACCCTATGAAGATTTTCTGGGGTCTTGTGTATTGGATGATTTCATGCTGGTGTGGGGAGGAGAATCGAATGAACTCATGGACTGTACATAACACATCATGAACAGTGGGGTGCTTTGTGTACACGTGTTTTTGAGGGAGATCTTCCAAACGGGACCCAGGGAGCCCAGGAAATTATGCTGGTGAGCCTCAGCCAAGTGGACCAGCTGATTCAATACTTAAGGAGCCCGGCAGTGCTGGAAACTGCATTCACTGTCCTTGCACATGTGACCCAACCGCCTACCTATCCCCTCTCCAGCCCTTTGAAAGTCTGCTTTCCCTTTCCAATATGTTTTCTCCAGTTTTTTTTTTTGGGGGAGGGGATTCTCTGGGGAAATATACCATGCTAACTTTCTGAAGTTGTCCATTGGTTTCTTTTCCTGTCCTCCGAGAGGAAAAGAAAATGTCCTATGCAACACAAACCCTGAGAAATTGCCTCAGTGTAAGACATTTTTTAATAACTCCTGCTCTCAGATCTGAGTGGGAACCTACCTATTTCTCACCATTTTTCCATTCTCCTTCCTGCCCCTGCATACACTGTCTCTCTTTCCTTATTTCCTTATTCTCGTCTTCCACTGCAGCTTTGCCCAGCACAACCCCTGACCTGAAACTTCCCACTTCCCCTCACTTCCACCTTCCCAAAGTCTCTTCTTGTTCAGGATGTGCTTTAAAATCTTGTCAATTCTTTGAAATTTTCCAATCAGCAATCTCTCTCTCTCTCTCTCTCTCTCTCTCTCTCTCTCTCTCTCTCTCTCACACACACACACACACACACACACACACACAGTAGGGGTCAGAGGAGCACAGCAAGTAAATCACTTGCTTGTATGTTACCAACCTGAGTTTGATCCCTGATCCCACATATGGTCAATCTCTTAGCGCCACCAAGAGTGAGCCCTAACCACTGCCATGTGTATCACCCACCAGAAAAACAAACAAAAAAACTCTTTTTTTTTCCACTCTGGAGAAGCCTGTGTTCTCTCTTCAACATTTATTCCTCTTTTTCTCTTCCCTCATATTGAAAGTAAATTTCTTTCAATAAAAGCTATCCAACAGCAATGCTCTGATAGCAGAAATAAAAAGAAAGAAGAGACCATCAATAAGGCTGAGTGGAAGTAAGCAGGAAATGCTTGTGACCAATACAAGGGTTGCCCAGTGGTGGGTTGGAGAGTCGGGGGTGTGATGAGGATAGCCCCTGGGCTCTGCAGCTCTTTTTGTAGCTTGTGAATTCCCATCATATTCAGTCTATCCAGCCTCATTACAGCTGAGGGATGTTAATGTTGTGTCTGGGTTCCTAGAATCCATCTAACTTTGGTAGCGATTAAAGCATAATTGAACAAGCGCTCCTCTTGGTGCTGATTTCTCCTGGGTTGTTCACTGGCAGCTTCACAGACTGGGAATCTTCCTCCTCTAAAGGAGGAAGTTTCTCTTTCTTAAAAAAATCATGGAAGGGTTTTTTCTTGGATTGCTGAGAGGCTATAGCTTTATTTAGTAAGGTCTGGATTTCACTGAACATCCTGAACACCCTTCAGACACTTAGTGTTCTTGTTGGTTTAATTTCTTAATGCCTTTGGCCATTACACTGTTGCATCAAACAGAGCAATTTCATCATAGACAACTGTAGCTAAAAAAACTAGCATTTATTGAAAAGTACTATTTCAGACCTAAATTTTTAGGTCTTTCCATCACTGTGGGGTTAAATTTTGTCTTAATGACTATTGGCCTTAGGAAAGGACAATATAATCATAAGAAGATAAAGAACTAATATCATATCTCAGACCTGATTCCTGTCACAAGTCAGGGGTAAACCATATTCATTTCAGTTCACTCAAGGGTTAGTCAATGATCATTCTCTCTCCCTCTGTCTCTTTCTGTCTTTTATAATGATTCAATGCAGAGATGATAGCTCTTTTATTTGTATTCTGTCTCAGTTTTCCAAAGTAATTTTATTAGACTGTGGGTTTTCATTTCACTCTCATTTTTATGAGAATTTTATCTTTGGAATAATGAGAATGTATGTGTTTTAATAAAAATATAAGAAGTAATAAGTGTTTTAAAGGGACAAACGTTCAAGTAATCCATTACTTCCTTTAAAGGAAAGTCTAGTTCTTGCTAACATATTTTGCAATACCTTAGCATCTTCATGGAATAGCAGAGATCTTTTGTAGTAAATTCTAATTCTGTTTTATGAGCCTACAAAATACAAGTTCCCCAATGGTAGAAAAACAATTTCTCAGCAGAAATGAATATTCTGCTTCTAAAAGCAATGGGCATACTACGATAAAGATATTTTCATTAGAAAATTATCTTTATAAAAGTGCCTAAAATAAGTTCATTGCAAATAAAATAAGTTAATTTGGTCGATGTTACTACTACTGTCTTTTCTAATTCTTGTAGGTTTTTTTTTTCTTTTTGGGTCACACCCAGCGATGCTCAGGGTTACTCCTGGCTCTGCACTCAGGAATCACTCCTGGAATTGTGTGGGGAACCATATGGGATGCCGGGGATCGAACCGGGTCGACTGTATGCAAGGCAAATGCCCTACTGGCTGGACTATCGCTCTGGCCCCTAATTCATGTCATTTTCACTGTCTTGTTTGTTAACTTTTCCTTTCTAAGACTATTAGTCTAAGACACTAGTGTGTTTGCACTCACGAGAAAGCCAAGGCTTGCACTGCTTCCTCCCTCAGAACATGAGACCTCTCCCTTCTACTGTCTTCTACTGCAGAAAAAGTGTATTGTATCCGTTCATAGCATGTTCATTCATCCTTGTTAGTTTGGTTCTATTTCATATAGCATCTTACTGGTCCTGGTCAACTTTTCAGTTATCCATTCTTCTCTTCCCATCCTATAGCTTCTCACCTCTGTCCAAAAAAACCATCTTTCAGTGCACAAAATCCCTGTCTGTCTTCTGTGAGTTCATGTGTTTCTGGGTTTCATCACTGGTACTGGGCAGTAGATCTCATTCTGTTTCTTGTTCCTTTTCTACACTGGTTCAGACTCAAGCTCTTATTGCTCTTTGAAAAACTAGATGAATTGTACTGCTATATGCACTTGAGGATATGCCTGCACCCTACTTATCTGCCTCCGAGCAATGGGCACCTGCGCCATGATGGAATGAAAATCCTCATATGTGTTCTTGAATCCAGTTCTTCCCAGGACTAATCCCTACTTCCCAAACCATCTCCGATGTCATAGTGATTCTTAGACCACTCTTCTCTCCCTTTCTTTCCCTTCCTTCCTTCCTTCCTTCCTTCCTTCCTTCCTTCCTTCCTTCCTTCCTTCCTTCCTTCCTTCCTTCCTTCCTTCCTTCCTTCCTTCTTCCTTCCTTCCTTCCTTCCTTCCTTCCTTCCTTCCTTCCTTCCTTCCTTCCTTCCTTCCTTCCTTCCTTCCTTCCTTCCTTCCTTCCTCTCCTTCCTCTTCCTTCCATCCTTCCTTCCTTCCTTCCTTCCTTCCTTCCTTCCTTCCTTCCTTCCTTCCTTCCTTCCTTCCTTCCTTCCTTCCTTCCTTCCTTCCTTCCTTCCTTCCTTCCTTCCTTCCTTCCTTCCTTCCTTCCTTCCATTTTTCGCCCTTTCTTTTCTAAACTCGGCCCCATCATAGGTTCCTCAGACATTTCTTTTTTTTAATATTTTATTATACCACCGTGAGATATACAATTACAAAGATGTTCATGTCCGGGTTTCGGTCATACATTGTTTCAGCACCCATCCCTCCACCAGTGCCCATTTCCCACCACCAATGTCCCCTATTCCCTCCCCTCTCCCTTAGCCTGCCTCTATGGCGAGTTCTTTATCTCTTTTTCTCTTTCTCTTTCTCTCTCTCTCTCTTTTTCTCTCTTCCTTCTCTTACACACTATGGATTGTGATACATACATTTAGAGGTTCTCATGTGAATCTTTTTGCCTGTATTCAGTACTCAGTTCCAGGCTGATATTATCACTTACAACAATTGTTAGCTGTTCCCTTCTCTGTCCCACCCAACCTCCAACTCCCAGATGTTTGTGGTAGATTCCACTTTTGAAAAGACCGCCTGATCCATGTTTTGTCTGACCTCGGATATTGGTATCATAATATGTGTGTGTGTGTGTATATATATACATATATATATATATATGTTACATATATGTGTATATCAATATATTTGTGTCATGCAAATAAATGCAGTCATTCTATATCTTTTTTCCTTCTGGCTAATTTCACTCAACATGATACTTTCCATGTCCACCCATTTATAGGAAAATTTCATAACTTCATTTTTCCTAACAGCTGCATAGTATTCCATTGTGTAGGTGTACCATAGTTTCTTTATTCAGTTATCAATCCCTCAGGCACTCTGGTTGTTTCCAGATTCTGACTATTGTGAATAGTGCTGCAATGAACATAAAAGTGGGGATGGTGTTTCTGCTGTGTGTTTTTGGTCCCAGGATATATTCCCAGGAGTGGTATGGCTGGGTCAAATGGGAGTTCAATTTCTAGTCTTTGGAGGAATGTCCATATTGTTTTCCAAAAAAGGCTGTAGCAGTCGACATTCCCACCAACAATAGATGAGAATCCCTTTTCTCCGCATCTGTGTGAGCACTTGTTATTCTTGCTCTTTTGTTTATGTGCCAGTCTCTGTGGTGTGAGATGATATCTCATTGTTGTTTTGATTTGCATCTCTCTGATGACCAGTGATGATGAGCATTTTTTTCATATGTCTTTTGGCCATTCAAATTTCTTCCTTGTTTCTGTTCATTTCTTCTCCCCCATTTTTTGATGGGGTTGGTTGTTTTTCTTGTAAAGTTTTACCAGTGCCTGATATATCCTGGATATTAACCCCTTATCAGATGGGTATTGGGTGAATATTCTTTTCCCATTCTGTGGACTCTATTTGTATCTTAGTCACTGTTTCTTTTGAGGTGCAGAAGCTTTTTAGTTTCATGTAGTCCCATATGTTTATCCTTTCTTCTAGTTGTTTGTTAGTGGTGTTTCATCTTTGAAGATACCTTTAGCTTCAGATATCATGGAGGGGTTTTCCTATATTTTCTTTGACATACTTTATGGATTCAGGTCTGATATTGACATCTTTAATCCATTTTGATCTGATTTTTGTGCATGGTGTTAGACAGAGGACCAAATTCATTTTTTACATGTAGCTGCCCAGTTTTCCCAGCACCACTTGTTGAAGAGGATTTCCTTGGTCCATTTCACACTTTTTGCTCCTTTATCGAAGATTAAATGATCATTTATTTGAGGCTGATTGCCTCAGACATTTCTTAAAATCACTGGTCAGAAGTG
Organism: Cryptotis parvus; assembly: GCA_021461705.1. Taxonomy (NCBI): domain Eukaryota; kingdom Metazoa; phylum Chordata; class Mammalia; order Eulipotyphla; family Soricidae; genus Cryptotis; species Cryptotis parvus. The sequence goes on from JAJIBD010024373.1 coordinate 109,580, forward strand.
ACAATTCTTAGTCTATCTCTGTGACCTTCTGGTCTGAGGAATTTCCCCTGTATTTCCCTGTGAGGGTAACCACCCCCTGGGAACATTGTTCCAATTTAGGGAGGTAGTAATAGCCTCAGGTGCAATTGGCAGGGAGGTACTTTGTTCCTTTAAAGAAGTATATATTGGGCCAGACTCGAGTACAGCAGGAAGGGCATTTGTATTTCACACAACCAACCCGGGTTGTATCCCCAGCCTCTCATATGGTCCCCAGAGCACTACCAGGAGTAATTCCTGAGTGCAGAGTTAGAAATAACCCCTGAATATCTTCAAGTGTTACCCAAAACCCCCCCATTTTATACTATTATAAATCGGTGATAAGTCAATAAAAAATAAAATAAGTTTTAAAAAGTTAAAAAAGTTATACTACCTGGGAAGCACTCAGTATTTTTTTGGGGGCAAAGGAGACTGTATCACTGTGTTACTGTCTTCCCATTCATCAATTTGCTTGAGGGGCACTAGTAACATCTCCATGTGTCCTGTCACAAGCAAGTGTAGCCCAAGGGCATCTGCTTGCTCCAGGGACAGGGAAGAGCCTCAAACCATTCTTCAGGTCATGGAATTGAGGTCCATAATTGTTACTAGTTTTTGGCATAACAAATAAAACACTTGCCAGGCTCTACCGTGTAGGTGGTATACTATCAGTAGAAGGTTCTCATCTGGAGCATTTACTGATGAAACTTATAGGGGGAAAGATCAGGTTTTTCTCTTAGATGGAGCTCTGAGGAGTTATGGAATCTGAATGTTGAGAATGGCTGACAGCATGATGTGTGGGTTGCTCTGGCTTCTTGCTAGGCTTACTGGGATGATGGGTATCCAGTTAGAACCTGTCTAGAACTGAATACAGTGTATAAATGTGAAAGATCCTGGGAAGGACCTTATTCTAAAATCAGTATTATCTAAGAATATCACGCGGCTGCCAAACGCAGCTACAAGAACTGTGGGTCTGGCGTGGATGTGTCTCTCTTCTGGGGAAGCTGGCTTGGAGGTGGAGGGAAAGGGCAGAGCCCAAATCTCCGCTCGAGTCCGGCCACCATGGTCCCTCCGCCACACATGTGTGTGAACCCTTGGAGCAATGTTGGACTCGGCCAGGGGCTGGCCGGCCCCTTACCCTGAGATCAGCTCCATAGGTTGCTTCCACGTGGGCCAGCCGAGCAGCGCAGCTGTGGGTCTAGAATGGATGGTTCTGGATCTCTTCCGAGGTTGCAGAGAGCTGTGGGTCTGGCGTGGGTGTGTCTCTCTTCCCAGGGAAGCTGTCATGGAGGAGACTGTAGATCAGATAAATTTGGGAACTTCTGCAGTGGACTGTGAACTCTGAGCGTGTGTGTTCAATTTAACACTCTTGCTAGACCTGATGCCTTTCCATTTGCTTGATGTTATCTGTGTATAATACCTTGTAATGATCATAAGCCAGCTAATAGCATATAGAAACATAAAGCAAGGCTTAATATTTTTAGTATAGCTTTAGGTCTACAGATGGATTGAGCATAAGGTAGAATTAGCACATACCTGCCCTCACTCCTGCAGGCTCTGCCTCTCCGCCACCAGTAGCTTCCAGCATCAGTGTGCAGCTGTTATAGGCAATGGGCCAACATGGATTCATCAGGGCAAGCAAGGTCCACTTTGGGGTTTGCTTTCGATGTATAAACCAATGCATAATCACACATTAATATATTTTACAGTATCATGCGGAGTAGATTTATGATCCTAAAAGTTCCCTGTGCTCATGTGTTCATCCCTCCCTTCCTCTTCATGAATCCCAGAGAAATGTTGGGTTTTTGTTGTTTTTGAAAGAATTTTTTTCACTATAGTTTTTCCTATTAAAAATGTTAAATATTAGTTTAGTACATTATTTTATGTGGCCTTTTAATATTGACCTTTTTCTCTTGGTCTTATGAATTTAAGATTGCTTCATGTCTTTTTATTGCTTGATAGCTTAAAATTTAGTGTTACTAATATTCCTAATAGTTGGACTGTGCTATATCATGCATTTTGTACTGATGTAGCACAAGTCTTTTATTTTGTTTTGTTTTTTGCTTTTGCTTTGTTTGTGGAACCACTCTTGACTGTTCTCAGGACTTAGTTCTGGTTCAGTGCTTAGGGATCACTCTTGGTAGGACTCCTGGGGACCCCTTGTGGTGCTGGCAACGAAACCAGGGTCTGCCATATGCAAGGCACTTAACCACTGTACTTTCTCTCTTGACCCTGTCTCATATTAAAAGGTTGTTTATATGCTCACCTATTTAAGAACATGTTTGTTGTCTTCAAGTGTTTAGCCAACTGTTTGAAACCATTCATATGCCACTCTGTGTGGATGGAGATGATTTTTTTAATTGATCTGGAGAACTATCTGGAAGGTAATAGCATCTCTAAGTTTGTAAGAAATAGCCACACTATCTTCCAAAGTGGCTTTACCGTTTGGCATTTCCACCAGCAGTGACAGGTTTTCTGCTTTACATCCTCACTAGCATTTGGGGTGTCAGTTTGGGATTCTAGCAGTTCTAATAGGTATATAATGGATTTTTTTTAAATTTTTAATCACCATCTCTAATGAAACAATGTTGAGCAACCTTTATATGCTTATTTTCCATCCATGTATCTTCTTGGCTAGAACATCTTTTCAGATCTTTCACCCATTTAAAAGTTTCGTTTATCCATATTATTTTCCTGAAAGGCTGTACCAGGCGGCATTCCCACCAACAATGGATGAGGGACCCCTTTTCCCCCTCATCCACGCCAGCACTTGTTGTTCTTGCTCTTTTGGATATGTGCCAGTCTCTGTGGTGTGAGGTGATATCTCATTGCTTGATTTGCATCTCTCTGATGATTAGTGATGATGAGCATTTTTTTCATGTGCCTTTTGGCCATTGAATTTCTTCCTTGTCCAAGTTTCTGTTCATTTTTTTATGGGGTTGGCTGTTTTCTTCTTGTAAAGTTCTACCAGTGCCTGGTATATCCTGGATATTAACCCCTTATCAGTTGGGTATTGGGTGAGTATTCTTTCCAATTCTGTGGACTATCTTTGTATCTTGGTCACTGTTTCTTTTGAGGTGCAGAAGCTTTTTTAGTATCATGTAGTCCCATATGTTTATCTTTGCTTCTAGTTGCTTCGTTAGTGATGTTTCACCTTTGAAAATACCCTTTACCTTCAATGTTGAGGAGAGTTTTTCCTATATTTTCTTTGACATACTTTATGGATTCAGATCTAATATTGAGATCTTTAATTAATTTTGATCTGATTTTTGTGCATGGTGTTAGACAGAGGTCCAAATTCAATTTTTTTAGTGAGTTCTGTGCATTTGATTATTTTGAACACTATATTATTTATTTATTTTTAATTTTTTATTATACCACCGTGAAACACACAATTACAAAGGTGTTCATAATTGGTTCTTGGTAATACAGTATTCCAGCACCCATCCCTCCACCAGTGCCCCATTTCCACCACCAATATACCCCTCCCTCCCGTCCCCCACCTGCCTTAATAGCAGGTACCCCAGTTTCCTCTCTTTCTCTCTCTATCTCTCTCAATGTCTCTGCATCTCTCTCCCTCTTATTTTACACATTATGGCTAGCCCTGCAGATATTTAGAGTTTATCACTTAAGTCTCTTTGTGTATATTCAGTGGTGAGTTTTAATCTGCCATTACCATTTCCCATATTTATTAAAACACTGGTATCTATATCCTATTAATGAATGCAGTCATTCTGTATCTGTCCTTTTCCTTCTGACTAATTTCACTCAGCATGATAGACTCCATGTCCATCCATTTGCAGGTAAATTTCATAATTTCATCCTTTCTGACAGCCGCATAGTATTCCATAGTGTAGATGAACCACAGTTTCTTTAGCCAGTCCTCTGTTCTCGGGCATTTAGGTTGTTTCCAGATTCTAGTTATAGTGAATAGCGCAGAGATGAATAAAGAAGTACAGATAGTGTTTCTGCTATGTGTTTTTCGGTCTCTAGGGTATATTCCCAGGAGTGCTATTGCTGGATCAAATGGGAGCTCAATATCTAGCTTTTGGAGGAATGCCCATATTGTTTTCCAAAGGACTGGACCAGTCGGCACTCCCACCAGCAGTGGATGAGAGTCCCTTTTTCCCCACATCCACGCCAGCACCGATTGTTCTTGCTGTTTTGGATGTGTGCCAGTCTCTGTGGGGTGAGATGGTACCTCATTGTTGTTTTGATTTGCATCTCCCTGATGATTAAAGATGAAGAGCACTTTTCATATGCCTTTTGGCCATTCAATTTCTTCTTTTTGGAAGCTTCTGTTCATTTCTTCTCCCCCATTTTTTGATGGGGTTGGCTGTTTTCTTCTTGTGGATGCTACCAGTGCCTGATATATTCAGGATATTAACCCCTTGTCAGATGGGTATTGGGTGAATATCCTTTCCCACTCTGTGGATTGTCTTTGTATCTTGGTCACCGTTTCTTTTGAGGTGCAGAAGCTTTTCAATTTTATATAATCCCATTTGTTTATCTTTGCTTCCATTTGCTTGGTCAGTGGTGTGTCGTCTTTAAAGATACTTTTCGTTTCGATGTCATAGAGCGTTTCTCCTATGTTTTCTTCGATGTACCTTATAGATTCATGTCTGATATCGAGATCTAGAATCCATTTTGATCTGACTTTTGTGCATGGCGTTAGAAGGAGCTCCTATTTTTTTTTGTCTTTCTGATCAATCTTCTATAAACATAATCTTTTATTTTTTTTTTAAATTTTTTTACTTACTCTATTTGACCCAGCCATACCACTCCTGGAGATATACCCTGGGTAGCCAAAAACACTCAGCGAAAACACCATCTGCAGTTTTATTTTCTTAGCAGCACTAATCACAATAGGCAGAATCTGGAAACAATCAGATTCTGGTTGTGCCGGAACTAATGACTAGATAAAGAAACTGAGAATTGAATATAGGCAAAAGATACATCAGATAACCTCTAAATGTATGTATTGCAATCCACAATGTGTAAAAGAGAAGGAGAGAGAGAGAGAGAGAGAGAGAGAGAGAGAGAGAGAGAGAGAGGAGATAAAGAATCTGCCATAGAGGCAGGCTAGGGGAGGGAAGAAATGGGTACATTGGTAGTAGGAAATGGGCACTGATACAATGCTGGAACACTGTATGATTGAAACCCAAACATGAACATCTTTGTAATTGTATATCTCACGGTGTTATAATAAAATATTTTAAAAAAAGAAAAAAAAGTTTCGTTTATTCTTTTCTTAATGGTTGTTAAAGCTCCACAACAAGAATAGGAATAAAAAAATTTCTTTGCAAGTGTTAAGTACCAGACCTTGGCCAGGCATGGGCTTTGCAAATATTTTCTCCTAGTCTGTGGTTGTATTTCCGTCATTTAACAGTATTTTTTAGAAGAGTAGACATTTTTCATTTTAATGAAGTTCAATCTATCACTGTTTTCTTTGATGGATCATTCCTTTAGAGTTGAATCTAAAAGTCACTGTCAAGGTTAGCTAGATTTCCCTCTGTGATAGCTTCTGGATGTTTTATCATTTTGCATTTTATATTTAGGGCTTTAAGCCATGTTTATTTTTTGGTGAAAAGTGTAAGGTCAAGTGCAAGATGCCTTTATATTTTGGAATGTAGATACATATTTGTTTCACATCATTTATTAAAAATATTGATTCTCCTTCATGAATTCAGTGAAGAATTGGAAATACCCATTTAATATATAAGATCTGTACCCTGACATATCCGTTGTTAAGTAAAAAGTACTGTTAAATTCACTCATACAGGTTTGCATCCTAGAGTTTTGTAAAGCTGTATTTTTCCTTTTTAATTGATTGAAAAGAATTTAAAATTTATCCTAGTATGCTATCTCCTAGTATCTATTCTGTGTTATTTTGACTTGTGTCATAGAAACTCCAAGTATTGGGAATTGCCCATCTGACTTTGTATTATTGATTTCTAGTTTGATTCCATTGTTACCTGAGAGCAGTCAGTATTTTATGTATATTCTTTTAAGTATTTGTTAAAATGTATGTAGTGGCCCAGAATATGATCTGTCAGTAACTCATCTGTGTGCATTTGAGGAAGAAAAGGTGTATTCTTGTTATTGTGCGTTCTCCATTCATAGACGAAACTTAAATTCACTTGAACCCGTACAATTTAAGAACAACTATGTTTAAAGTAGTCATGTTATCTGTTTGTTAGGTGCTTCCTATTCTGATAGATAGTTTTAAAGTCTTCAGTAACTTCTACTGCTCTTTTTTGAAATTTTACTAGATTTCTCTTTTTTGAAGTTTGATGTTCCATTGGTAAGTTCACACAAACATTATTAAAAATGTTGTATCCTCTTGACAAGTTGTAACTGGGTAGCAAGGGACCCAGTGAATGTAATCAGTGTGCTGACATGTGCTCTGGGCACCTTCTGTTCTAATGCATGTGGCCCTGCCACCTTATCCTAGCTGCATTTTACCATCCTTCACTTGAAGGTAAAGAACTACATCCTTCTCCCCAAAGAAGAACTTCATCAGCTGTCAGAAATATCATAGTGATATTTGTTGTAATTTGGGGGGACTAGTGTTTGTGGAATAATTTTACATATGACTTTCAACATCAAGACAACATGTAATACACTGTTTTGGATTTGAGTGACTGTAAATTTGATATGCTAGTAAGTGGTTCGGTTTACTCTCTCTCTCTCTCTCACTCACTCACTTTCTCTTTCTACCTTTACTGAACTACTGAATGATTGTGAAATGACAAAGATAGAGAATGCCTTAAGATGATCAGTCATGAAAACAACATAGAAAACCCTGACTTGAAGCCTTGGTCTTACTCTGAAAATTCACCAGGATATACAGGGCATGTTTGCAAATTCTTTTCACAATATTTTTTCCATTCTTTGGACTTAGTCTGGCATAGATTGTTCATTTGGTTAAATGGAGGCATAAAAATATGAAAATTAAAATGTGTTTCAGGTTTCCAGTATTATCTTCAAATGTTGCACTTTTTTTTTTTTTTTTTTTTTTTGGATCACACTCAGCAGTACTCAGGGGTTACTCCTGACTCTGCACTCAGGAATTACTCCTGGCAGTGTTTTTGGGGGACCATGTGGGATGCCGGGGAATAGAACCTGGGTCAGCCGAGTGCAAGGCAAATGCCCTACCTGCTAGACTATCACTTCAGTCCCAGTACATATTTCAAAATAACACTATCCAACAGAACTGTCTACATTTTAGGCACTATTTATTGAACTCTTCAGTTTTAGAACCTCTAGTAGTATGCTGCTATTGGTTGCTATTGGTTGAGACTTTGTAATGTGGAGATGGTTCAGATAGTATTGAGGGAAAGGCATTGACCTTGAATTCTGTCAATCCCAGTTCTATTTCTGGTGCCGCATATGACCTATGAGTACTGTCAGAAGTGATCTTTAAGTTCAGAGCCCTGAGCACTGCCAGGTAGACCAAACATCCCCACAAAAGAAAATAACATGGAGAATATGATTAAAAACATATCCTATATTTTTATTTCATTAAATGTAAATACACACTTGGCTGGTGGCTACCGTATTTGTCACACAGATTGACATTTTAATTCATCAATTCATTCGTTTTTTTTTTTTTTTTTTTTTTTTTGGTTTTTAGGTTACACCTGGCAATGCTCAGATTTTTCCTGGTGTTGCACTCAGGAATCACTCCTGACAATGCTGAGGGGATCATATGGGATGCCAGGAATGGAACCTGGGTTGGCCACATGGAAGGCAAACGTCCTCCCCACTGTGTATTGCTCCAGGCCCTCATTGGTTGTTTTAATGTCTGTAAAATTGTTGTTGACGTGTTTATGTGAGTGTGTGTGTGCATGCTCAAGTTTTGTAAGAAAAGTTGACTTTTTAAGTGCAAGTCTTTCAGCCAAAGAAAGCATGAAGAAGAAAAATTGGCACAAAGACTTCAGGGTATTTATAGAATCTGTAAGACTTGTCCAGGAGCTCATCTAAGGCATAATATATTTGGTGCACAAAGTTAAATGGACCTTTCCGAACAAGGAAAGAGCAGTCTAGGAATTTAAAAACCGATGTCCGCTAGAGAGAGAGGAGGAAGGATAGGGGGTGGGGATAGAGAGGCTAAAGAGGGAGGAAGGGGAAAAAAATAGCTGAATATAGAAGCTATTCATTGAAATTCCAGAAATTCTAGAGCTCCTATATTACTTTTCTCCAATACAGAAGGTGGAAATCCTAATCTCTCTTCCCTTGGTAGTGAAAACTGCAGAGTTACCAATTAAACAAACAGTGCTCTGCAAGAGTCTTAGTACTTCAGAGCACTGACCTGGTTTCACATTCAAGAGAGGGAGAATGAAAACAAAATATATTAAATTTACAGATTTGAGGACGACCAGGAGTGTTACATAAGCTAGAGCCTTTGGGGTGAACCCAAGAGCTTTTCCACTTATTTCTGGTCCTAGGACAGATAAAACATGAAATTGAAGATCCCAGGTTCTTGTGGGCCTGTGGATGTGATTGGGGTTCCCTTCTCTTGGGAAAGTGGTCTGTTGTGGGTCCCAGGGAGGGGTGAGGGAACTCAAACAGAAGCTCCTGGGGGTGTTCTAAGTCAGATTTTGGGTGATTCTTACCATCTCTGATTTTTATTACTTTTTTCTCTTTCATGGGTAGTTCTCACTTCTCCCCTCTTCCCACACCAGCTTCTTTTCCCTCTAGTTAATTTTCCTTTCTGTTTCATTACTCTGGAAAGCATATCATACAGTTCAGGGAACTGAGAAATATATTGAGATGTTTTGACCAGTGAAACCAAAGTAAGACAAGTCCCAAATCCTTGCCTTACCTCAGCCAATCTGTGAATATATTTCTTTCCACCTTTATCTCCTTTGTGTTTCTAAAGCAACAGTGCAGCTGTTTACTTCCTCGAAGGGAGAGAACCAATTTCCAGAAACCTGCCAGATTTCAGTGTCAGGGCCTTGGTATGACAGTTTGGAAAGTAAGAATGCCAGGAGAACATGCTCTATTTGCAGCTTAAAATGTAGGCTCTAATGACACCACAGTAACCTAGAGGGAGGTCGAAAGTCCTTGATAACATGACGCTTAGCACACATGTCCTTGGACACACTGCCCCATGGACTACTGCCCATCGCTCCAACTGGTAAGTTGCAATTTGGGGCAGGTCATTGGCATTCAGGAGGATTAAGATAGGAGAAAGTGTTGAATTCCAGAGATGGCACAGGACTGTGTTAAAAAAAATATTGCAGTTGTGTCTTTTTTTGAGGCCTTGGGGATAGGGTCCAAAAAGGGCTTAGCAGCTCAACTCCTTAAAGCTCTTGCCTCTCTTAAAGGTACATTCGCCCACAGGAGCTTTGGGGAAGCTTCCCAGATCTTCTCTGTGGCTAGATTTGCCATGCCAGCCACAGCAGTAGTCGCTGTATTGCCTCCTCTTGTCCCAACTCTGTGGGAAGCAGAAACATCTCTGGGATTCAGATGTGCTTCTGGCTTGTTGGTACTTTGCCCATGGGCCATCTGACCATAATACTAGTTGGAAAGAAATCCTGCCTGCTATCAACCTTGACATCTGACTGTTTTCTTTTACTTGCCTTCTCTTAAACTTCCTGGTCAACTGAGCGTGAAAAATCCAAAACTTAAGAATATCATTTGACTGATGAATCTCAATAGTAAAACATAATACCTGTAGTATTTATAATATATCTGTAGACAGATATATCTAGTCAGACAGAATCCATTGTCTCTGTGTAATGCCTGTCTGTATCTATTTACTAGTCTTGTTGTTCCTTGATGGATTGGTTGGAAAGATATGCTTAGTCACTTCCTATGATGTCATTGTGGGATATATGCACATCCATAAAATATAGTCACAGCACAGTCTAAGCACAAAATTAATTTAAGGGGCTGGAGCGATAGCCCAGCGGGTAGGGCGTTTGCCTTGCACGCGGCCGGCCCATGCTGGCCCGGGTTCGATCCCGGCATCCCATATGGTCCCCAGGAGCACCGCCAGGAGTGATTCCTGAGTGTAGAGCCAGGAGAAACCCCTGAGCATTGCCGGGTATGACCCAAAAAGCAAAAAAAAAAAAAAAAATTAATTTAATAGCTTAAGTGCACATTTTAACAAACCCCCCCAGGAAATAGAAGCACACTATGCTTTTGGAATTCCATAGCTATGCTAGGTCATATAGGTTGGGAATCTCTGATGAAGCCCTAAGGGGAAGAGATAAAATGGAAATAAAGACCTACGTGTCCAAGAAAATTGGGTAAATTGCACCATGCAGACACAGGAAAAAATTGCAGTAAAATTCCTAGCCATAACAGACTCCAAGTGACGAGCCACTTGGAAGACAATTTCTAGACTTAGTAACCAAGAAGTTTAGCATTTGCCACATTTTTGTTTAAAAAACAAAACCACAGTCAAGAATATGACTAGTGTCAGAACAAGAGACACAATCCCTGACCAGCACATATATGAGCCTGGCCCTTTGAGACAATCATAGTTAACATTCTGTATTCTGTTGTGTGTCATTATTTTTGGTTACCATATGATGGTGATGATCTTGGCTGCTCATTGGGGTCTCCAGGAACTATAAAAATAGGCACGTTGCTCCTATTCCCTGTGATTCTGATTGGACTTTGAGCATTGCATTGGGCTTTCAAAGCTACGAGGGTAACTAATGGCTTGCCAAGGTTGAGAACTTTAGCACCAAGTTGATTGTTTACTGGATTTACAGCAGTTTGAAAAATGCTTCTCTTCAGTGAAAGAATTGACCAACTCAAAGTTCTCCCAGCAAATATGCCTAACTTCTAGACTGGTTATATGTGTGGGCATAGGGGGACAAGGGACTCAGTTTGGAGAGTGAAGAGTCTGCAGCCAGATCCTTGCTTTGGTTTTTATACGTCAAATCAGTATTGGCATGATATCAGCATTTGGATCCCTGGCATCAATAGAGGGACACACATTAACACAGACCTTGCACAATTTCTTTGTCAAGTTGTCATTAACACCCCCACCCCCACCAGCCATCCCAAGCTGCCAGATCCATAATGGTGGGGAACATAGAGAGGAAGCAGAAATAATGAAGACAAGAATTAAACTCCCTCCAATTTCAGGGTACAAAATAGGAAGATGGCAATGTCTAAACAGATTTGGGAAATTTCAAACATAAAGGATAAAGCAGAAGTCTGTTCTCCAAAAACAAGAGAAACTTGAAACAGTACCAGGTACAAATCATCAGGCCTAAGAAACAGATTAGACAAGCTGAATCACATGTCGTAAGATGTGTGCAAGTCAACATTTCTCAAATGTTGCAGATTCTTATGTCTAGAAGTCAGTGAGCAGATGAAAGGGAAAATATACATTGGACAAATTAAACTTAATGAAAACTGTCTCAAATTTGGATATACCTTTTGTAAACAATGAATTTACAAGAGGTATAGCTAAACCTTTTGTAAATGGATATATAAGTGCATGGATGAATTGTAAATAAAATTAGTATGCAAAGAATTAACCTTCCAAAGGAGGTGGGGTAGCTTTGTTGATGTCAGATAAAAAAAATCTTTAAAGATAAAAAAAATAGTCTTTACAAAATTATGAAATTTACCTGCAAATGGATGGACATGGAGACTATCATGCTGAGTGAAATTAGTCAGAAGGAAAAGGACAGATATAGAATGACTGCATTCATTAATAGGATATAAATAGATATCAGTGTTTTACTAAGTGTGGGAAATGGTAATGGCAGACTAAAACTCACCATTGAATATACACAAAGAGACTTAAGTGATAAACTCTAAATATCTGCAGGGCTAGCCACAATGTATAAAAGAGGGAGAGAGATGCAGAGACAGAGAGACAGAGAGAGACAGAGAGAGAAAGAGAGGAAATGGGGGCACCTCTATTGAGGCAGCCTGGGGGTGGTGGGAGGGGGTGGGGTATTGGTGGTGGAAATGGGGCACTGGTGGAGGGATGGGTGCTGGAATACTGTATTACCAAGAACCAATTATGAACACCTTTGTAATTGTATGTCTCATGGTGATATAATAAAAAATAAAAATCTAGTCTTTAAAGTAGAAAGACTAACTGTATAACTTAAAACACTTTGTAATTTATGATATATACATCCTTAGATTCAGGAAACCAATAAAATACAAATGAAGGTAAAGAAAAGGAATCTACATGTAGACTATATCATAGTAAATATATTTTTTTAATCTGGAAAGGACGCAGATAAAACAAACTGTCACACTAACTTCTATTCCTACCTAGCTAGTCATGACAACTTTAAGAAATAGAATATGAAATATGACAACATCTTTCTATATTACTGTAGAAGATAGGGAACTGTGTATCTCAAATTCTGTATCTACCTATATTCATTCAAAAAAAAAGTTAAAAAATGCGTAAGGTCCAGATAAAGGCATTACTATATGATAAAAAGGGCATTTACCTACCACCAACAGGTCCTTCCTAAAGTGACTTGGAGAGGCTTTTCCTTCAGAAAAGATGTTCTTGGAAAACCTCACCTGCTAAAGATCATGTCCCACCTGGGAAGAAGGGTACTGAACTTTAAGGTCAAGCATGTTGTGTTGAAAGTTAGAAAGATCTTCAGTAAGTTAATAAAACTAAAAAGTGAAATATCAAAAATGTAAGCCTAGGAAAAATGTGGGAGAAGCCAGTAACAAATAAGAAAAGACATTTTGAAAACTTTAATAAGACAGTAAGTCTAATGATATTAGTAATCACAGTGATGAGGATATTTTTTAAAACTACTACTTCTCTGTAGTTTACAAGAGGTATAGCTAAACAATAAATGTATGAATGAACTGAAAATAAAACTAGTATGTAAAAATTAACCTACCCAAGGAGGTGGGGTAGCTTTGTTGATGTCAGATTTAAAATAAACTCTTTAAAGTAGAAACATTAAGAATATAAAAAAGAGCACTACTTAATGTACATGTATAAAATACTGAAAATATTTAATAATTCTAAATGTGCTTTATGTATCTAATTTGTTTTTAAAATACATTAGGGGAAGAAAATGGGCAAAGGATAAACAGAAATTTACACATGTACCATCATAAGAGGGGCTAAATATAGCTCAGATTTAATGGGTCATGCAGAGAAAACTCTATGGTAGAAGGAAATAAATATCACTTGAACAGAACCGTAAGAATATGAAATAGTTGGGAGCCAAGGGATCAGCTAAATACAGAATTCATAAACAACAAATTCTGTTTAGTGACATAACTCATTATGTATGAGAACACAATGTATAAAGTCAAAGGGTGTTGAAGAATGTTCTCAGGAGGACTCAAATTGCCAGCATAAGACATTTTAAAGGAGTTGTCTGTAAGGTAGGGCTGGTTATTTCAGTGCTTAGAAACTGGGGGTCTTTAGTAAGTACTAGCAGTTGTTTAAGATTTTTATGCATTAGTGAAAATTTTCTAAGTTATTTTCAGCAGTCGGTCACAAAATGTTCATTGTTCTCATGTAGAAAGAACGTTAGAATCATTAGAAGCTGATTCCTCAGGATTATGTAAGGAATGTCTTGCTTCCCAGCACTCAATCAGGTTGAAGAGTTAAAAACGAACAAGAATGCAAGGATCCCAAATTATCCATTGCATGAAATATTTAATTTCTTATGAATAAGTAGATCATACTAAAATTATTTCCCTACCCTCAGGGGTTCTCAAGAAAGCAGTTTAATGAAGGGCACTGGTATTAGAAGCTCTTAAAAAGTTTTATAGTAGGAATAATCTTTGAAGGCACATGAAGTACAACTAGTAAGAGTTGGAAACCTGGGTGTCAGTTGAACAACCTCCAATTTACTAAGCAGGAGGACCCAAGTGTGTGGTTGGGAGGAAAGAGGGGTAGGTCCCAACTCTGGTCTACTGCTTATTAAATTCCCCACCCCACCCCCAGCCTTGGAGAGCCACTTTTTATTACTAGGCCTTGATTCCTTTAGCTATTAAATGAGCTGTTTGAATTGAATCCATCTATCAGATCTCCAATGGGAAGAAGACAATATTTAAAAAGAGAACTTTGGGGGCCGGGGTGATAGTACAGCGGGTAGGGCATTTGCCTTGCACGTGGCCGGCCTGTGCCGGCCCAGGTTCGATCCTCAGCATCCCATATGGTTCCCCAGAGCACCGCCAGGAGTGACTCCTGAGTGCAGAGCCAGGAGTAACCCCTGAGTATTGCTGGTTGTGACCCAAAAAGCAAAATGAATGAATGAATGAATGAATGAATAAATGAATAAATGAATGAAAATAAATAAATAAATAAAAAGAGAACTTTGGGGAAAAGAAATGAGAGTTTGAATCCCTAGAATTTTTCTATTTTCCATCTCTAAAAATTTTCTTCTTTTTTCCCACGTAAATTCTCTAAATGATTTCTTCATCTGATGGGCAAATCTTGTTTTTTTTGGGGTGGTTTTGTTGCTTGACACTAAAATCTGGCAAATGTGAGATTTGTGTATATTGATCTCAACTGGTTAAGGTTATGACTGGACCCATACTGAAGTTATTTAGGCTTGCAAGAGGCAACTTTCACCATATGTAAAGCCTTTCAACAATAACCACATCGGAAACTTTTGGAAAAATAATTTTCTTCTGAGTCTGGGAAATGACGCTGAGCACTTGTGCAAGCATGAGGGAGAGAGGGGAAAGAGGACCTGGTGTGCTGTTTTTGTTGAGGGAGGATACTCTGAGGATTCTTCACCACGCATTCAAATCATAAGAGTGGGAATATAAAGGCAAAAAAGGTGAAACTGAAATGGGAAAAAAGAAGACAAGTGAGACTCAACCAGCCAGGATCTAATTTAACCAGGAGTGTCTGTACTGATTCAGGATCTACTTTGGTGGTCTCCTGCCTATTCCTGCAGCTGAGCAAGCCCTCCTTGAAGTGAAGTGATTCTTCTTTGATGTGGAGACCTGAGCTCAGAGCTCGAGTCAGCCACTTGACGTTCACAAAACAGGCACCGGTTTATGAGGTGTACAGGGTATTGTGCTATTTCTCTCATTTCTGCAGAACCCTATGTCATCTTTTGTCTGGCATATTTTGTGATCATTAGACCCTTTGGAATCAAGACTATTTCTATCTGATACACATACATGGTAAAAAAAATAAAAATAAAACACTTGGGGTAATTAATAGAGTCATAACAGTGCTAGAATTTTTCTTTCTAGAATTGAGCTCTTAGGGTCTACTTTGGGGTGGTCCCAGAATCTTCACTGCTCATGTATTTATTATTAGGTTATGCTTCATTGAGAGTCTTCTAGACTCAAAATCAAGCTAAAGGTTGTTTTGTTTGCATTTTTAAAGAATATAAACACAAGAGTGACAAATTAACAAGTGCCTAAAATATACGGTTGTTTGCACATTGAGTACAGTGTTCTTTTATCTTGAGTAAGAGTGTTGAGTGAAAGAGAGGTGTCTGGGGTCATTTGGTATCCTGGGTCAGTTATATGGTGCTGAAGAAAAATAGACTTTTGTTGATAAGCATAATGTGGTATAGATGTTGATGTATAGCAGCTATGTTGGGAACCATTTATATTATTCATTAAGCCAATATTACTTTAGGTTGAGAATTACTAAACCAAGACTGATATTAGAATCCATGTTTCCTATGAAATCTTTAAACGTGTTAAATTTGAGTTCCATGTGTGTCATCCACAAATTGCAACTATCACAACACAAAATTTGAAGTCAACAACACGTTTTCATTAAGAGCTTGTATATTAATATTCCAAGTCACATGCATATTATATTTGAATATGTGAAGAATAAAAACAGGCACCTTCTTGGGTGCTCAGTGGTATGTGGACGAGGCAGAATGAATTACAACACAAAGAAACTAAAGGACAGTGATACACAGAATCTGGGAGGAGGCATGGGAACTTCCAGGAAATAGGGGCAACTTCTTAAGTGGAAGGGTACTGGAGACAGAAGCATGGTAAGGACCATTCAAAACCAAGAGACCACACTAATGACATAGTACAGAAAACTGTTGACAGGATGAAATGGCAGGAAAAAGTATGGGGCCAAATTGTCAATAGCTTTGCAGAAAATGCTCTGACAATAGACCTCCTTTTTCTAAGCAGCCCATCCAAGGTCACGAGCCCAAGGAACTCTGTGAGATCTCTGTGAGAGAGAAATCAACCAGGGAAGATAGTGAAAGGGATGATGGAGAGGCCAGAGATGAGCTCAGAAGATGTTTCTTACCATGAACTCCATCCCTTCTTCTGAATCCTAGAGGAAGGCAACAGAAACAAGGCTTCTCTCACTTTATCTCGTCATTCACTAAAAACATTCTCATGCAGCATGTCCCACCCACTAGCACTGAGCATGGGGCTTTAGTCAAGGCAGCATGTTCTCTTCGGAGTCAGGGCAGAAAGGGTGTAGAAGGGCTCATTCCTGGCACTTAGTGTTCAGAAAGGGAGAAGGGCAAAATAGAGTTTGGGTGTAAGAGGAAAGGGCAGGTAATTTAGAGCCTTGGGGAAAGATGGAGGGAGTGGGGTATAAGCTCTGCACAGATGCTATGGCTGGAGCTTAGAAGTCAAGTGTGCTACACACAAGAATTAAGCCTGGTGAGACAACAGAATGGAGCAGAGAGGAAAGGCTCAGGCAGGGAACCAAGGAAGGGAGGTGCTCCTGAGCATCAGGCCTCTTGGACCATAGGAATAAGGCTGAGTTCAAGGAGAGCCCCAGCATGGTTAAAATGGAGCCTGGGGATACCTGTATGGAGTGGGGACAGCTGCATGCTGTGGGCATGGCGCTGATCGAAGACACAGACCATTGGCACATTTGGATGATGCATGAGCCAAGCCAACCCAAAGCCTTGAGTGCACCCCAACTGTTGGGCTCATTACTGTACTTCCTGTATCTCCAAGAGATCCAGGGGTTCAGAACACAGGATCTGGGGGGAATCCAGGGCTCCTTTTAACCTATCCCTAATTGCCTTCTCTTTGCATCGACATTGTGCCCAGTTCTGCGGTGGCACAGTGCACATCTTCATGATCTGTGTACCGTAATCTGTTCCAGGCATCCGGGTGGTTGGTCACTCTCTGAAAGTTCTCTATGATGGCGAACCCAGTTCTGCATGTCACAGGTAATGGGTCTGTGGGTTTGAAAGAGAAGCCTTGGCACTAAGCTGAAAGGATAGCAACCAAGTGATTTCCAACTAAGCACCCGCTCTCATATTAATAATACGTGTGTAACTGAGAATCAGATGCTTAGCATGACTGAAACAGAAACGCTCAACAGCATATCACCACTAAGAAAACAAGAATGTGACAGTTGCTCCTGAGCTCCCGCTGTAATTTTAGAAGCCAACACTTTCATGAAGTGTTCAGCTGTCTTGACAGCCCTGAGAGACATTCTGATAATGTTATTTTTAAGTGAAATACACACACACACACACACACACACACACACACACAATACAATGCACTGCCCAGGTGCCCAGAAGCAGCCATTGTGGGTCTGGCTACGTTGCTCACTGCTTCAACCCAGCTCTGACTTTTTGTATGACTCAAGTAGCAGCAGAGACCAAACATTCACACCATGGAAACATCTGTTTCAAAACTGTCTCTACATTTATCAGACGTTGAAGTGTCACAAGTGATCTTGCATGCACCATTTCCTCATCGTTCCCCGTCCTTTATTTGCTGCCCGTATATTATCCCTGAAGGAGAGACAAAATTATCTTGTAAACATATGAATAGGAGCTCCAGCTCCTGCCTTTGTTTTGAGAGGCCACAATGAGCAGGGTTTGACTATTGAATAAGGAGCAAAGTATAGTGCTGGGTGGGAGGGGAGTAACGTTAGATTTTTTGAGTGCAGTGAACCCACAGCACCCCCTGCCTCACACGTTTTTCTTTTTTCGGTGGGTCCTACTTTGAAAATAACCAAACATGTCCTCTAACCAAAGTATGTCCAGAAACATGGAAAGTGAATAGGGGGCCCTGACAAGAACAGTGGGGTATAGCCTGCTAGTGGGAACTCATCATCATCCTGTCCTCATTGTGGGTGTCAGTGGGGTTCTTCATCTGCCTCACCAACCCCAGCACCTGGTCCAGGGCTCCCTGGCACCTGGATGAATGGTGTCCCTGAATGTATTAAGATATGCAAAGGCGTCAGACTTCAGTGTATGCTTTGTCTTCACCCAGGATGCACATAAGCAGAGTGGGCCACTGGGTGGCAGTGGGCTATAGACAATGAGATGATCAGTGGTCGTGTGTGTGTGTCTGTGGTGTGTGCATGCGTTTGTGCATGCACACACACAGGTTGAGGTCCTGGAAGGCAGGAAAAGGTCTGTACTTCTTCACCCCATTTCACTCTGGAGGAGAGTTCAGGATGAAAAATTGAAGAAATAGGGCTGAAGTATGTGCTGTGTGGCTAGTCCACCCCCTGGTCTTTGCTGCTCCCCGAACCCCGCCCCTGGTTGCTTTGTCACCTCACATGGCTATTTAGAATATACTGGTCAATTGGTTCAAGTGAGAGAGCACTGAAACACTATTTCCTTCTGCACACTGCCATGTCTCCAGCACATTCACGCTGCCACTGGCTTCAGCACCTGAGGCCCAGGAGTGCATTGTGGTAACCTGCAGAACGGTCTTCTGTAACTTGCTAAGGTGTAGTTTGTGTTCCCTGATCTGTGTACTTTCAGGACCTTTTTCACTGAACTGCCTCAAAGTCAATGGCAAATACCTGCCGGTGCTTCCTTGTGGCTAACGGGACCCTCAATAAGAATTCTGTCCTGCTCCGGCCAGGTGGAAGGAACCAGTGTCGATTGGGCTGACTTCGTCTTAGTAGCTGAACTCATCACCCAGGCTGCTCTGCTTGACCATCCAGCTGCAACGCTCGGCTGAGGGCTTGGCTACTGTTAGCCTCATGTCATTTAGAAGGAAGGAAATGTTTCTGGGCGGGGTCCTCACACATTGAGTGAGTACAATGTAACAGGAACAGTTCTGCAGATCCTGTCTAGGTAGGCTGGACTCAACAGAAGGCTGTCGCTCAGGGGAGGGTCTGACTTTTGTGATTCCTGATCTTGATGCCTGTGGGTTCCCTGCAGGCAACCAGAGATGAGGTCACTTTCCATAAGCCCTCCTATGGGCTCTTTCTTTTACTCAGTTCCCCAATTCTCTGCATTAAAAAGCCTCACAATTTGGCAAGATAACAGGAATTCTATTCAGGGAGAGGGAGCTGCATTTGCCTCAGCAGTCACTTTACCGTGTATTTGGGGAAGCCTTATGTCACCTTTTTTTACTTTGCTCATTTTTTTTCTTCTTTTTTGTCACACCAGTGATGCTCAGGGGACTACTCCTGGCTCTGCACTCAGGAATTACTCCTGGCAGTGCTCAGGGGACCATATGGGATGCCAGGGAATGAACCCTGGTTGGCCCCTTTCAAGGCAAATGTGCTCCCTGTTGTGCTATCGCTCTAACCTTCTCCACTGCCTATTCCTCCCCATTTTGCTTCTGGAGGTGCAGCATGCACCCAGCCCAGATAACGCACACTTAATTAGACGAGATCGGGCGCGTTCAGGGTGGTATGGCCGTAGAGCCGCAACACTTAATTAAAAAAAAAAAATAAAGATACCCACAACAGGATGATCAGGAGAGAATTTTGACTGTGCTTTCCTTTCTTTTATTTCTTATCCTGAAGTCAATAGGAGCTCCAGGTGCAACTAGCAAGCTAGTTACTTGCAAACTAACTGTGGCTTAATTTCTGCGGGGCACACCAGGCTCACTGAGTTTGCGGTGGGTTTTGTTTCCATTTAAGTTAGTCCTAGGCAGGTTCATATCAGAACTTTCTAAGATGTCCTGTTTTCTCTCATGATTGTTCTCACACCGCTTTCCAGTTGTAAAATTTCTTTTCGGTAGTGATTTCCACTATTTTCTCACTTTCAGCCTCTCTTTCTGCTGCCCTGTTTGCACTGGCCCCCCTCTTCTTTTCTACAGTTCCCCTCTTGGCTTGCATGAAGACAATTTTTCAAGGTTCAACAAATCCAAGCATTTTAACTAAAAACCTGGAAGAACTCGGGGTGGGTCCTTCTGGCAGTGGGATGGGGCTGGAGAAGCTTTGGGTACACCCCACCCCACCCCCAATTGTTCCTCCTTCCCGAACCTACAGTACAATTCAGTTGTTGACAGCTGGGCACCACAGTCTGTATTTTAGCTGCTGACTCAAGAGAGGTGCAATTAGTAAACACACTAAGCCTAATTTTTAGAATTGAAGTAGGAAATTTTAACTGGGAAACCTTGAACATGACCTTCTCAGGACACCTGCGTTCCCTGCTCTTAGCCTCGCTGGGGTCACCTTCAGCTCTGCTCTGGGCGACCAGGAGGGAGCTGACCTCTGTTTTTCTCTCTCTGAGAAACACAATGACATTTCACTGTGTTTGGGCTTCCCTGGAAGGGCTAGAGGCTAAGAGTTGGGTCCTCCTGCAGTGGAGCAGTTTGCCGCATGATGAAAATTAAACATGCAGGCTTGATCCCTGAGCCCATCCTGCTGAGAGCAGGGCTCAGATGTCACTGGGGACACTGGCTCCTTTGGCCTGCTGACAGTCCCCACCGGAGCCTATCCTGGCTTTCTCAGGATGGCAGGGTGGATCCCAGATGCAAAAGAGTCCCTCCCTGGCCCCCAGTCCTAGTTATGTGGACCACGTGTAAGGGTAGGAAGGAGACAGATAGACACAAAAGACCCAGAAAGGCTTTGAGCATTTTCTTTGCTCTTTTGCTTCTTTCCACTTGGATTTCTTGTTACCAAAGTCCAGTTTTCCTTCCCAGGTTCTATGTCTAATGGGCTGGTAATTCCCATACTTCTCTGGGCTTACCTCTTCCTCCTTCGTTTCTCCACATCTCCTTCTGATCTTGCCTAGGAACAGGCTTTGTGTTCAAGGCTTTGTTCCAGAGGTGGATGTGCTCCATGTAGTGCAAAGCCAGTCTTTGTGTACAGATCAGAATCTGCTCAGGAAGCACTGACCACCTTATGCTCACAGTGTTGAGCCCCATGAAGCTGAGGTGTGACACTCATGTTCCCAGAAAGGAAGGTCAGGGGCTTCCAGCAGCTAAGAGGTCAAGCCACCAGAGGCCTCTGTCTTAGAGGAAGCCAGCAGGACGCTGACCTTGTGTCCTCCAAGCAGATTCAGCTCTGACACGACCTTGTCAGAGAAAGTCAGAGGCACCTTCCCTTTCATGCAAATTCAGGAAACAAAGTCTGACCTTTGCTGTGGAGAGTCTCGCAGTGACACAGAGAGATGTGCTGAAAGCTATGTTGGACAAGATCCAGGATGGTATCATGTGCACACAAAACACATGCATCACACATGCCACACACCAGATAGCCACACACCACACTCATACCATATCATGCATATATCACACATACATACCCCATTCCCTGTACCATACACACATAATACACATGTCCCACACCCACAAACCATATACCAAATAGACCGCACACACAATTTATATATATCCCACATACCTAATCACACATTTACATACAACACACCACATACAGTTCACACTCAGCATACACATACACTACACACACATTACACACACAACACACTTACATCCCACATACACACCACATCACACAGGTACCACACATGCCATACACATATCCTACACACTCCTCAAACCTTACAACACACCCACACACCATACGCACCATATATATATATATACATATCACCCACATACCATACCACACACACAAATCACATACCACACACCCACACGCTGATACCTCCCCCATACTCATGCACACACATACACACACTCAAATGTCTCTTCAGAAGTGCCCCGAAGATTCTTGGGAGTCCTCGAGGCTTTCCAACACAGCAGTGACTCCTGTGACTCCTGTTCCCAATAGGGACAAAACCCCCTTCAGGAGTGCCAGAACTGCCTGCCCCCTCGTCCTCCCCAGAGCAAGCAGTCTGGCTGATGGGGTCTTGGTGCCAGTGCCCAGAAGCTGATGTGGCAGCGCCACCTAGTGACCACTCTCCCACCTGCAGCTCTCCTCAGCCTCAGCCTGGGGGGAGAGAAGAGGGCGGGGGAGCTCCAGTCCCTTGGCAGGCAGATGGGAAGTCTCACGGGTACTTCTGGAACCTCAGCTGCCATGCAGAAGTGGGGGGGGGCAATGTGTGGGGCTTGAGAGGTTAGACCTGCTCGCTGTTTTGGTAAGGGGATCTCGAGTCAGCGCTGCTTAGCCCTGAATCCTTGGCCAGCACACTCCTGGGAGATCCTGCCCTTTGTGAGAGAAAGAACCAGGGGTGGTTTGTGTCCCACTTTCCCCCACCTTACGGGGAAGGTAGGCTCACTACCAGGGGAGTTATGGGCAGCATGGAGGGGAAGGGAGGTGGGGTCATCTCTTACCAGATGGGATATCCCATGGGCTCTCTCCATCTTCACTCACTGAAAGCTCACTGAACATCAAGGACCCTGCCCCGGAATTCCCTCCTGGAGCCCAGGGTTCCCCTGAGCCCCTTTATCAAAGAGTCTGACTGCAGGGAGGTGTTTTCTGCCGGTGGTATTTGCAGACCTGAGTACAGAGCTTTGCCATAAATCACTGTCAAAGAAGCATGTAGTCGTGAGACGTAATACCAATCACTTATAGGTAGGTAAGTCATTTTCTGGATTCTAACACAGATGACAGGACATGAACTGAGGTGTGTTGGGGGAGCTGAGAAGAAACGTGGCGTTGGAGAGATGACTGCATGGATTTGAGGCCCTGGAATTTATCTCAGGCACTGCAAACTGCAAACAGGATTTTTCAGGGGAGATGCAATTATTATCATTCTTCAAGGTTAAGATTTTCATCTTCTTTAACGTACTCGGCTTTATTATTTATTACATTTAAAAATTATTCAGCTTGGGGTCTATAGCTAACAATACTTAGGGCTTTCTCCTGGTTTTGTGCTCAAGGATGCTTATGTAGTCATTAAAGAATGCCTATGAGCTGTCGGCCATGATCCAGAGACACAGACACATGGGGCAGAGTTGCTACCGGCTCTCCCAGTGCTCAGCTGAGCATGAGGCATCCAAGAGGGAGGGAAGGTTCTGGTCCTGGCCCACCACCCCAATAGAACCTCAGAAAAAGCCAGAGAAACCCCTGCACCATAATGGCAGCCATTTTCAACATCCAGACTCCACAGCTCGTCAGAGCCCCACCCAAAAGAGAAGCTGATTTCAAGTCCAGGTATGCTGGTCTTGTTGGCTAAAGTCACCGGGCTTCCATGGAGATGAAGCTGGGGTCCCTTTCCTACATCTCTGTCCTGTCTGGGAGGCCCCTAAGACCTGCCCACAAACTGTTCCCAGGCTGTTGGCCTTGATCCAGAGACACAGACACATGGGCAGAGCTGCTACCAGCTCTCCCCGTGGAGCACAGCCGCAAAGAGGCCACATGGTATATCAAACTAGCAGAAACTGACCATATTCTAGAAACTCAGATGGTCAATGCAAGAACAGAAATCAGCCAGAGTAGCCCATTACAAACCAGAAAAAAATAGTCATGACTTTATCAATATTATTGCCATATATGGACTGCAACTGTCAATATAATTGGTGCCAGCTGAGGGAGCAGGCATAGGGGTTGAGCGTGGGTGGGGAATGAGGGTCTTTGGTGGTGGGATTAGTGTGGGATGATGAGTCTAACTATTATGAAAACCTTTGATCTTTGAAAATCATAGTGGTTTAATAAAAAAGGAATGCTTATGATCTTAGGACTTGACACTGATGGTCTACCTAAGGGCCAGTCATCTGTGTCCATTTTTCAGAGCCATCCTGGACACATAGAGGGAAGGAGGAATAGTGGCTCAGTCAGTCGTGGGAGAACAGTTGGCAAAGGGAGAGCAGGTGAAAGGCCACCGATGAGAGCATTGCAGTTCTCTGGCCTAGAGGAACTTTCTTCAAGTCTCTTGGCAAGTAATTTAATACAAGCAGTTTGAGTGTTTCCCTTTAGAGCACCATCACTTAGAGAGATTTAGTAAAGTGTTTGTACCTACTGGGCTTTAGATTTCACTTGAATTTAAAATTGTTCTTTTTGGTGTTGGTTGAAGGCCATTCCTGGCTCGACTTTCTGTCTCATGCACGTTTTTTCTTTGCTTCTGCCTCTCAGGTAACTTGCAAATGATAGTACACATGCATGTACTATCGTTTGCAAGTTACTTCAACTTTCCATGTGAGCCACACTCTCTGGGTGCATTGCAAGCCTCTCCAGTGCTTTCTACATTTTCATTGCCACCTCCTGGTTTTCTCCACAAAGTCCATTTATGCACAGAGACAATGTTCGTGTGACAGGATGAGGGCCACTCCTATAAAGCTAAGAGATGGGCCTCAACAGCAAGAATATGTCAAGATCTCCGGGACATTTTGGAAATGTGATAGCACAGCAGGGGAGGGTGCTTGCTTTATATGTGACCAGTGCAGATTCAAACCCAGCATCCCATACGGTCCCCAGAGCACCACTACAAGTAATTGCTCATTGCAGAGCCAGGACTAACCCTTGAGCATCACCAGGTGTGGCCCAAAAATCATAAACCAAAAACAAACAAAGAAAAAATGATTCTGTCCTGTCTCCACCTGGAAGAAAAATCTTGGATCTTGATTAAATTCCTGAGACACTTACAGAGGCATATTTTTTAATGTTTCCCATATTAGTCTAATATGTACAAGGGATAAATAAGAAGCACCCCCTCTTTTCTGAGCCCCTGGCACTCAGCACTTTCCTCTCTGAGCTAAAAATGTGTGCCCTCACCAGACTTATTTTGATTTCATGGCATTTAATCAATTAAATCCTTATTTTATTTGCTCTTTAAATCCAAATCACATACATATAGTTACGTTGTATGGGAGGGGGCAGATCATTTATCAGACTCTTGGCACTTTTCCGAGTGAATGCCAACATTAATTTGATTGCAAAATTAAGCATGTGTGAATGCCCCTACGTACCAAATAGCGTAGCACCATGGCTGACTTTCTGAGGTTTCCCCAACAAAAGGAATAGATCTGTTGGAACCCTGCCCTAAGAGAGACACCTGTCCCCATCTCTTGAGCCCCTAGAGAACCAAACACTCCTGATCTATTCCATTGCTTTCCCTAGTATTGTATCTCCCCTCTTTAAGCCTGGAGAAATAGACAACTGCCAATTCCTACCAGCCACACACACACAACACACACACACACACACACACACAAGTTAAAACAATAACAATGGAAAAATAAATTTTGTATTTTCCCTTTGCTTTTTGTTTGTTTGGGGCCACACTGGTCATGCTCAGGGCTTACTCCTGATTCTGCTGAGGGATCATTCCTGGCGGAGCTTGGGGAATCATACTTGATGCCAGAGATTGAACTGGGATCAGCAGCATCTAAAACAAGTGTTCTGAGTCATTGTACTTCCTGTCCATCAGCTATTTTTAAAGATTCTCTCTTTAACCCTAGAAGTTCAAAATGCACAAATATCTCTCTTTTCTGATTACCTGGGCTAGTAGAAAAGTCAAGCCTAGCTTTAGGGAGATCTTATTCCCAGTTTTCCTGGAAAACTAAAGGGAGGAAAAAAAGAAGACTTTCTTTCCTTCCAAATACTTCTGGAAAGTTGGTTACTAGACCTTTTAATATTGATTCTCTGGGCACCTCTTCTTTTTTGTTTTTAATATCCTTTTCCCTTCTCTCTTTGTTAAAACAATTGTATTTTCTACTTTATGAAAGTTTATATTCTAGTCACATTATGGCTATTTTGCACTGTATGTTGATTGTATGTATCCCTTTTTTTCTTTTTTAATTTTCAGAGATTTTATTTTCAGTTTTTAATAAATCGGGAATGAAGTTTTTTTTTCTCTTTACAGCCCATAGTTTTTTTTTTAATTGTATTACATCACTTTTAGACATACAATTACAAGATGCCCATGTTTGAGTTTTGGTTCTACAGTGTTCCAACACCCATCCTTCCACCCATGCCCATCTCCCATCACCAATGTCCCCACCTCCCTCCCCACTCCCCCAACCCACCTACATGGCGGGTTCTGTATATCCTTTTTCTCTTTCTCTCTATCTCTCCCTCCCACCTACCTTTCATGCACATCATGGAATGTAGTATATTCCAGGACATAATTGGTTCCACTAGTTTGATGGACTGCATGGCTGCTTGCGACCACGCGACCTGGGGAGCCTCATGGTCAGCTGAGTTAGGGGAGAGCTTATTGCCAGCTCTCCCGGCTGCATCTGAGGTACTGCATGCTATGGCTGGTCGCCCCAGGGCAACTCCTGGGTGGGGCCACCAGGCTCAGGGACAAGATGGAGAGAGGAAGGGGGTGGCCCCAGCTCCATCTGATGAATTCCCAGTGACTTCCACTTCTGGGAGGCGAGCTGCCTACCTGCAGCTCATAGTTTTTGAGTGACATGATTATACGGTGACCGTGAATGTAAATTTCACTCCTGCAACTACTGAGAATCACATGTAACTACATCAAGTTCATCACAGAAAGTTCAGTTCCATCCTTCACCTATAACTTTTCTCTCTGTCCTGATTCACCCATTCTGACCCACCCATTCTTCCCCCTTCCATTTTGTGACCAAGTCTTCCTGCTTTTATCACTATCTATCACTATCTTCCGGTTAATCATCTATTAGCTAGAGCGGGCACCAGTAATATCTCCATATGTCCTGTCTCATGCTAGTAGAACCCAAAGGCATCCGCTTGCTCCAGGAACATAAAGAGCCTCAAACAATTTATCAATCACGGGAATGACCTAATATAAATGTTACTGGTATTTGTCATATCAAATACTACACGAGCAGCTTGCCAGGATTGCCTGCTTTTATATCCCATACATTCATTTTTTTCTTCATTTTTTATTGAATCATTGTGAGATACAGTTAGAAAGCTGCTCAGGGTTCATGGTTGATCAGTCATACAATGTTCCAACACCAGTGTATACCCTTTTTATTCTTCAGTATACTTCTTATAGCATCCTTGTTGCGTCTTATGGATATGGGATTCCTTTTAGTGTTTTCCAGGTGGAAAAGAGAACTCCGGGATCTTACCTCCCATTGCCCTCCCTTCTGTCCAGAATTTTCTCTTTCTTCTTTCTTCCCCCTTCTCTTTTCGGCTTTTTATGGGGATTGTATCTGAAGCAAGTACTGGTTATTTACCATTCTTCCATAGTAAAAGTAGGCATGGGTGGAGAAGCTTACTGTCTGGTGAATTCCCTGCAGGGTACCTAGCTGGAAAGGTACCCTGCATTTCTCCTTGGGAATTTCTTGCTGTGAGTGTATGAATGCCTTCTGGTGGAGGTCATTCTGCTTTTCTCAGAGGGCTACTATGCTCTGTGTTATCTGTGTTAGCAACTTTTAATATAGGATCAGGTATAGGGAACAAAGAGGAAGCTAGGAATAATGTTCCACTTGAGAAACACAAACTACAAACTTTATCCTATTTTTTTTCTCCCTCAAACCTTAGTCGGGTCAGAATGTCCAGTCCTGGCCAAAAATAACTTGTTTCCCATTCCAGGTTGGTAGTTATTAAGTGGAGATGGTCAGCTGGGCATCTTAGTGCTGCAGAGAAAGTTCAGAGCTTAAGGTGCTTCCCTTGCATGTGGCCAGTCCTAGTTTTGAGCTCCAGTATTGTATGGTTCCCCCAAGGAGTGACCCCACTGAGCATAGAGTAGCTTCTAAGCCCTGCCAAGTGTGGTCCCCAAACAAAAATGAAATACTCAAACATCATCCATCTACTTTGTGGGTCCTGTAACAATTCCTGCCTTTTAGGTGGGGACACCACAGCCACTTACATTTAATGCAGTGATGGATCTATTCTTCAGGCAGTCTTTTTGCCTTCTGTTTCCACTGTTTGCCTCGTTCGAGTGAAACTGCACCATTCACGTGCAGTACTTCCAAGTACTTTGTTGTTCTGTTTTTTTTTTTTTTTTTTTTAGAGGCAAGTGGAATCATCAAGGAGATCCTCTGCTGATCTCAGGATCTGACTCACTGCTGAGGTTCTCTCATCTCTGGCGATTAGCCTTGTGAGCTCTTGATCTCTTTGCATTCCCAGCTCTGGCCTCAGGAACCTCCCTTCTTGCTTTGGTTTCCCCAAGCTGTATTCTAGAAATTCTCTCTGGGCACTAAGATGGGGGTCCTAGGTAGACTCACTTTGTTTTTTTTTATTTTTTTATTATACCACAGTGAAACATACAGTTACAAAGGTGTTCATAATTGGTTCTTGGTAATACAGTATTCCAGCACCCATCCCTCCACCAGTGCCCCATCGCCACCACCAGTATACCCATACCCCCCTCCCCACCCCCAGGCTGCCTCAGTAGCAGGTACCCCCTTTTCCTCTCTCTCTCTCTCTCTCTCTCTCTGCCTCTGCATCTCTCTCCCCCTTCTTTTACACATTGCAGCTAGCCCTGCAGACATTTAGGGTTTATCATGTAAGTCTCTTTGTGTATATTCAATGGTGAGTTCTAGTCTTACATTACCATTGCCCACACTCAGTAAAACACTGGTTTATATTTATATCCCATTAATGAATGCAGTCATTCTATATCTGTCTTTTTTTCTTCTGACTAATTTCACTCAGCATGATAGTCTTCATGTCCATCCATTTGCAGGTAAATTTCACAATTTTGTCTTTTCTGACAGCTGCATAGTATTCCATCGTGTAGATGTACCACAGTTTCTTTAGCCAGTTCTCTGTTCTCGGACACGTAGGTTGATTCCATATTCTAGCTATTGTGAATAGTGCAGCGATGAATAAAGAAGTACAGATAGTGTTTCTGCTATGTGTTTTTTGGTCTCTAGGGTATATTCCCAGGAGTGCTATTGCTATATCAAATGGGAGCTCAATATCTAGTTTTCAGAGGGATGACCATATTGTTTTTCAAAATGGTGGTATAATAAAATACTTTAAAAATAGGGCTGGACCAGTCGGCACTCCCACCAACAGTGGATGAAAGTCCCTTTTCCCCCACATCCACATCAGACCGGTTGTTCTTGCTGTTTTGAATGTGTATCAGTCTCTGTGGTGTGAGATGGTACCTCATTGTTGTTTTGATTTTCATCTTCCTGATGATTAATGATGAAGAGCACTTTTTCATATGCCTTTTGGCCGTGCGAATTTCTTCTTTTTTGGAAGCTTCTATTCATTTCTTCTCCCCATTTTTTTGATGAGGTTGGCTGTTTTTTTTTGTGAAGTGCTACCAGTGCCTGATATATCCTGGATATTAACCCCTTGTCAGATAGGTATTGGGTGAATATCCTTTCCCACTCTGAGGATTGTGGAAGACTCACTTTGGTTGGTGACTGTTTCTCAGGGAGTCAGGGAGTACCCGTCTCTGTAACCAAACCATGTGCCTTGTACAGCATTGCTTCAAACGCTGTCTGTTTTTTTTTTAATTGTTTAGGGAGCAAGTGAAAAATCCAGTTTGCCTTTAATCTTGCCTGCAAGAGGAATTCCCCTAGGTACCTCTACTTGTATAAAAATGTGTCATTCTCATCCTCTAGCTCTTTTTTTGTTCTTAGGGGTTTAGACCTTCTATTTTATTGCCTTATTGCTGTTTCTGTGATATTTCAGAGGAGAAAGGTAGATTCAGCAGAGAGAACTGATGGTGGATCAATCACACAAATGTAAATCTCCGTAATGCCTTGCTCTGTGGAGTGCAGGCTCGCATTTGCAATGAGAACTGGCAGTCCAGATAAGATCTTTGACACTTATCATATTAATAGTAAGTTTAATAGAAAAGACTTCATGGATATGGATTGTCAGCCATTAACGTCACTGTTGGAGTGTATTTTTACAAGTATAAAAATACCTTACAAGTTATATATAAATCTTGGAGCATAACCTGATACTTCGGCTTCATATGGAGTGATAGGCCACATGCACTTCTGCCGTCTTTTTGTATGTGAATATATGTGATCCCGAGGTCTTATAGGTAGCCCAGTCAACTCAGTGTGGAGAGAAGTATCTCACATTGTGACATGAGTTATTGAAGTCAGTGTTGATTCCCTGCTATGCTCTTTTAAGCACTGTGTGAAGCTGTAACAATGATAAGGACTTCATCCTCTCTCTCTCTCTCTCTCTCTCTCTCTCTCTCTCTCTCTCTCTCTTACTCTCGCTCTCTCGCTCTGTGTGAGTTTTCATAACTTAGATTCGAGCTCTAACACTTAGAGGAGCAAATTTTATTCCCTGGTTCTTGTACCCAGGGTCACATGGATGGTGCTGAGAGGAGACTCCTGGAAGACAGAGAAAGTGTCTGTGCCCCAGCCTGGTGTACTCCATTAACTAAAAACCATGATGTCTGGAGAAATAGTTGCTTGGGAAGGTTCCTAGTTCAAAGCCAGGGAAGAGGATGACGGTGTTTACCAGGTGGAAGGAAATAGCTACCCTGAAAATGAGCCCTGGCATTCCCACCAGCTGTCTGGGCATCCAGACTCGGCTGCTAATGGAGGGTCTGAGGGGAGGCCATGCAGAAGCTGCCTTGTTCCCGGGAAGGAATTCATTCCTTCCCCAGCAAAGGCAACCTGAGTGAATACACAGCTGTTCTCGAAAGCCGTGCTATTTGAGATCAAAGAAACAGTGTTCAACCTGCCACCAGCAATGAATGATGCAATGGATGAGGAATTAAGGAAAAGAGAGTTAGGCTGCTTTTATTGTTTGTTGTTATTATTTCTCGGTTTATTTATCTGAGTCTCTGGAATAAGGTGGGTGGTTGAGCTTGCACTGTGGCAGCAGCGGGGCATGAGTGTGGCTGGTGGAGCTTCCGGAAGTAGAGAGAGAGGTGGGGCGTCACCCATTCCTACTCAGAGGAGCCTGAAGATTTTATTAGACCCCCCCAAAGCTGACCAGTCTTTGCACACATGAAGCATGCAGCACTGTCTCTGGAAGAGTTGAATACCCCCATGCCCCCCAAGTTCTTATTTCAATTGCTCAAGTGCTCAAGATCCAGCAACCATATCTTGCCCTAATTGTATTTTATGGCGGGGGGCAGAGTTAGGCCACATTTAGTAGTGCTCAGGGCTTACTCCTGGCTCTGTGCTCAGGGATCACTCCTGGTGGGGCTCAGAGGACCAAAATGAGGTATCAGAAATTCTAGTATCTGGGATGGAGGTACCGGGTCTACCATCTACTAGTGCCTTACCTGCTGTACCATCTACTGCCATCTACAAGTGCCTTACCTACTATACCATCACTTTGCCCTAATTTTAATCTTGTATCATGTGCTTTTTTATTGAATAATTGTGTGATAAAGTTACAAAGCTGTTCATGATTGGGTTTTAGTCATATAATGTTCCAATACCCATCTCTCCACCAGTGCACATTTCCCAACACCATGTCCCCAGTCCCCCACCCCATGTGTTATTAATTAAACAAGTGTTCCTCAGAATCTGAGTTTTTTCAGAGAAACACTTCTCATTTTTCAGAAGTTTTCAAAGTGAGTTTCCATTCTTAGAAATTTTTTTTTGCAATTTTTAACTGTTGAATCTGTACTTATGAATAATTTGCAGTGGAATGAATCTGACGGAAATTCCAAACCCAGTGGTATTCTAAGACAGCCTATCATCCCACTGACAAGATGAATATTTGTTTCTAAGTTGCCAAGAAAAGAGCCTGATTGTTTTAACACTCTGATGTGGCCCCTAACTATCTTCCTCCTCTCTGCCCTTCACAGCAAAGTTTGTGTAGTGGTAACATAAACATAAATCTTAGTAGAAGATGTTATTTTTCCATTCAGAGCTATTTTTCAGACAGGTTTATTATTTCATAAGCCAAAAAGACAATTTACCATTAAATTCCAAGCTGTAAAATACCAGCTCCTTGAAAGGTATTTATTTCTAGTTAGGCCCTTCAGTTCAGGATTATAGTTCCTGATCTAGTGGTATATACATAGCAGAAAGTAAATATTGACAAATTGATTTAATGACATAATATTTGAGAGTATTTGGCTTGAGCAAGCAGTCCACTAAAAAGTGGGAGAAATTTATTATATTTAAAATAATGTGTTTATTACCAGGGAGCAGCTCAGAGGGATCAGTTGGCTCCAGTGTGGCCGTGAATATTTTCCAACACAATTTTCAAAGTCATTGTTTGCTCCAAACTCTGGAAAACAAATCCTAAGTGCAGAACAGATTAAAAGACTTCACCCAGGCCAGAGATTTCTCTGTGGGCCCAGCCACAAGGGTGCCCCATAGAGGTCACTCTATATTTTGCAGAATCCTTTTTTGAGGCCCTCTGCCTAAGGAACACACCTGCTTTCCTAAGTGTCTGGTGATAGAGAACAAGCAGGGTAAAGAATATCATTGTTTCAGCCCATATATTACCTTTATCTCTGAACATTAATATCAAGTGAGAAAAATACTGTGCAAGACATGGGCACTCAACAAAATTTCATGTATGTACATCTGTAAAAGAAAATATGAAGAAAATTTACATAATATGTTATAAATACATTTTGTGTGTCCTGCTTTAAGTAGAGATGGTCACAATTGAAACTGGAATTAGACACAAACTCTTGTCTCTCTCATGTGAAGCTCACATCCATGCCAGTTACAGAGTCCCCTGATTATTTGGGGAGGGGAGTGACTGCTTGAGGAAGAAGTACTTTGTAGGAATTCTCATTCACAGGAAATATTCAAAATCTAAAATTAGCTCTACAGGTCTTGTTCAAAACAAAAGGCACTTCAGCTCATAGGAGCTCCTTTGCCTGAGTAGAGGGGGATCCTAGAGTAGTTCCCAGAGCCTAGTAGCTCAGAGTGTGGCAGAGGTACAACTCAGACCACAGCATCCTTAATGAAGAAGATTGCATTGAAGTTCAGCTCAGACCACAGTTCCTTAATCAAGGAACATGGCATTGAACAAAGTTTCCCAAGGAAGGCATTCTTGGAAATATAGGAATACAAGCAATACTCTTCACCCAGCCAGTTTGGAAAGAGGTAGGCTA
The DNA here is from genome assembly GCA_021461705.1 of Cryptotis parvus. Lineage (NCBI taxonomy): Eukaryota > Metazoa > Chordata > Mammalia > Eulipotyphla > Soricidae > Cryptotis > Cryptotis parvus. The sequence goes on from JAJIBD010024373.1 coordinate 142,540, forward strand.
GGGTAGAAGTTTTGGGGATAGGATGTTGACTCTTTCTGTCCTTTTTGCCACCAGCAACCTATAGGGTGCTCTTCAGCACAAACTAGCTGCCTATATACCTGCCCTTTCATTTTCTCCCAAAAGATTGTGATGGCCCTCACACCACCTTATTTTGGGGTTCTACTCATCCAACTAGGGGGTTCCTAGTCATGAAATAGCATTTCATAGCTTCTCTCTTACTTGTCTGGAAGAAAACAAAGATTTAGAAGTGGGGAGGGTGGAGGACAGGGGAAAATAAGCATGGTTATGTTGTGTATCCAGAGAGAAAGGACAGACAGTCACAGATAGGAAGAGGAAAGTTTATCTGATATAATGGGGATCTTGTTCTTGTGGGTGTAGATGCCAACATAGCATGTGACAAAGGACAGGTGAGAGGTAGCAGGTGGTGGGTAGGAGAGAGTTAAGAATGAATGAGTAAATGAATAAGTGAATGAATTCAATAATGTCTTGTAAGCATATATGTGGTCTATTCCTTGGCATGAAAGCTCTGGCAGCAGAGTCTGGCTATTGATTTAAAAAATAGGACGAGCTGGGTGGGGGTGTAGGGGTGTGGGAGCAACTTGCTTCTGAGAACAGCAGAAGAATTGGGTGAAAGCAAGATACCCTCCAGATTTGGGGTCCTGGTGCCTTGGAGGGCAGAGGTGTCAACTCCATCCCTGTGTCTCCCACTCCCACCTCAACTCCTCCCTACCCCACCCCTGTATCCAGAGTATGTTCACCTGGGGAATAGCTCGCATGTATGTGTGTAGCATGGCAGTGCTCTGGCTTGGACCAGGTCAAGTCCTGGGATTTATGCACAGTAGCAAAGGCTGCCTGTTTTTGGCTAAAATCCTTCTCCTCGAGCTGGAGATAGTGACAGAAACAGAGCATGCAAGTGCCTAGCATGTGTGAGGCCCCCGAGTTTGACTCCTGGCACCACAAAGACTCCCAGCACAATCCACAGCAGCTTTAAACAAAAAAGCACCATTTCCCACCTGCCAAACTTGCCATCCCAGCGAGTTATCAGGACAAAGGCTCTCCCTCTCCTTTTTGACTGCAGGCTCTTAGTTTGCAAGCAAGAAAGGCCATGGTGTGAAGCCTTGTTGTGGGTAGGGACCAGGGAGCAGAGGAGCGTCTGTGAAGGGTTAGCAAGTACAACCCCAGGAGCACAGGTGCCAACGGAATGTGGTACCTGGCAGGGCTGTGACAAAGTCCAGGCCAGAGGCTTCTCCTCTACTGGGCAGGCTGCCTCTGGGGGCCCCAAGGGAAGTCACAGAAATTAGTCATGTCACACAGTCTGGCCTAAGTGCAGCTGGGTGAGACCAGGAACTCTCGGGTAAGTGGGGTACAGGGACCCCAGACATGCACTTGTCTCTCGACACAGGGAGAGAAGCCAAGCCCTCTCCCTCTTTGCCACTTTCTCCTTCACTTCCTTTTCACTGGGAGGAATTGGTCTGATGTTGCTGCTGGCTCAGAGAGACCCTCATCCCTGATCTTTGTTTTTGTTGTGTTTTCATTTTGGGGCCACACCTGGTAGAGTTTGGGGCTTACTCCTGGCTTTGTGCTCAGGGATCACTCTTGATGGGTTCATGGAACCAAATATGTTGCTGGGGATTGAACGCAGGTTGGCTTCATGCCAACAAGTGCTTTATTTAACCCCCTGTGCTATTTCTTCGTGGCCTTTAGAAGTGTGAGTGAGCTTGGAAGACTTACATGGAGAGTGGTTAATCCAAGCTCCAATGTGAATTTCCAGGCTGCCCCAATGCAGAGGAGTTATTCACAGCCTGGCTTTGTTCGCTGTTTTGCAGGTACCATGATCAGCAGGATGTTACTAGCAACTTCCTTGGAGCAATGTGGTTGATCTCAATAACTTTCCTCTCCATTGGTTATGGCGACATGGTGCCTAACACATACTGCGGGAAAGGAGTCTGTCTGCTGACTGGAATCATGGTAAGTATCTTTTACTGTTCGACTTGGATACCCAAGTAAGAGCCCACAAGGGTCCTGGTAAGCTGCATGCATTCCTGGCAACAGGAAAGCCATAGAAAAATATCAGGGTGGGGAGAAGGGAGGAGTTATGTGTGTCTGTATGTGTGTGTAGGGGGGGAAAACATGGACAGTTTTTATCTCCAGCTGTCTCTTTATGTAGCCTGTCCTGCGGGATAGTTTGGAGTACAGGGCAGGAGCCGGTGGCAGTTCTGGGTGAACAGAGCTCAGCTTTGGGCTGCAGCTCAGAATCAGGAGCTCTCTGAGGCTGGCCTGACCCATTTCCTGATGCCTCAGTGGAACTTGTGAACATTTCTGGGAAACTGACTTTTCCAAGCAGTTCCAATGTGCCTCGATCATGTAGCAGGGTAGAGAAATCAAGAGACGATTTGACAGCTGGATTCATTAGGGTAAAGAAATACTGCATGAGTGTCAGTAGTATGCCACGTGCTGGGAGCAAATACCCCCCCCCACTCAATAAAAGCCCTAAAAGAAGATAGAAATTGGTTCCCGTACTGCCTGCATGGAGCTTAGAGGGAGGGATGTTGAGGTCGGGAGGCTTTTAAAAGAAGAAATGATGAATTGTTAAGGACATGTGTAGGAGAAATGCCAACTTCTAGGATATAGGGATTGAGCGAAGTGACTGGCTCTGCCTGGGAAGGCAGGTTTGGAAGTTTGGGGTGAAAACAGGGAATGCTGGAGGAGTGTAGGAGGAAGAGGGAGAAGCAGCACTCAGCATGCCTGGACTAGGACATGGTGTGTTTTAGATGAAGGGAGCCTGGAAGGGTCTGGAACCTGTAAACAAGGCACATCCTGAGTCAGAAGTGAATGGAGCAAAGTGGCTAGAGAGATGGTACAAGGGCTAAGGCCCTGGCCTTCCTAAGCAGCTGATTCCAAGCACCACAACCCCCAAATATGACTCATAAATTAAGCTATTAACAGTTTTTTAAATTACAGTATAAATGTGAGTGTTTAGCCAATAAAATAAATGCGTACAGGAAAAATGATGACATCAGGGGCTAGAGTGATAGTTCAGGGGGCAGGGCATTTGTCTTGCACAAGGCCCACTCAGGTTTGATCCCGGCATCCCATATGGTCCCTCAAGCACTGCCAGGAGTAATTCCTGAGTGCAGAGCCAGGAGTAACCCCTGAGCATTGCCGGGTGTGACACACAAAAAATGATGACATGAAATAATTCATTCATTTAATAAAGAAAGCACTCGGTGTTCATTTTCTTATGGCTACAGTTTGACACAGGAAAGCAGTGTCAGGGTGAGCATTTGAACCAACTGTCTTACACCTCAAACTCAAAAAATTAAACAAGATATAGATTCCATCAAAATTTCATAAATACTAGAAAAAAATTCAAATATAAAAGAGCTCGAAGAATCCTTGTACTTCAAAAACAGTGCCCCAGATGATTCACGCCTGACCCTGTGCTCCCTCGGGAGTGTTGTAAATTGTATTTTTTCCCCACAATTTATTAAAGGCGAGAGGGGGAGCGAGACAGAGATGACTCAGGGGAAATCTGTGCTTTTCTCTTAGACGCGCATTGTCAATGTCCAAGGGGAAGAAACAGATAAAAACTGCAGTGAGACAAAGTCATTTCTACCTTTGATAACCCAAAGGGATACACTGGTATTTATACTTTCTAAAATAAAAGGGAGACAAATCAAAATTTGTCAGATAAAACAGAAGCACGTTTTGTCTTAAGGAAATTGACCTTTTCATTTCAGCAGTGAAAAACAGTGATCTTCCAGGAATCTGTGTTGTCAACCAACATTCGGGTGCTTCTGCTTTCCCGCCATACTGTTTTTTCCCCCTAGTCACCTCTCCCATAGGAATTTTCTTAGCTGAGGGTTTGAAGAGAAATCTTAGTCTACGTAGTTTTCCAAACATGAAGATGAATCTGTAGTGCTGTGGGCCAAAATTTGTAAGTCAAACCATAGTAAGAGTTTTCAGTAATATTTCTAGGAGAAAAACAAGTCCTTTTTATTTGTTTTGGGGTCACACCAGGAGATGATTAGAGCCAGGGCTTATTCCTGTCAGTACTTAGGGGACCATATGGGATGCCAAAGATTGAACTTGGGTTGACCGTGTGCAAGACAAGTGCCTTACCTGCTGTACTATCTCTTCAGCCTGAGATAAGCAAGTCTTATCAGAAAAAAAATGCCCTCTTGATTAAATCACAAATTAGGAATGCAGGCCCTCCATGTAAAGGTTTTCTTGTGAGTACTTGTTTTAGATCATGTCTACAACATTACATGTAGATAGTTATGGAAATACTAAAATAAGTGGACCTTAGATCGTGAAATCCTCTTACAATTCTATTACGAGTAATCAGTCAAATAGGAATTCCCCTTTCATGGAGTCTAACCTATGAATTAGAGCTTAACCAGCACAAGAACTTTTATCTTCTCTTAGATAGTTGGATACTGTTATAAAAACTTAAGACCATAGTATAGACAGACCAGATAGACAGAGTTACTCCTGCGAAGTTGTAATGACTTAAGGATCTAAGGATTTTTGTCTTGCAGATGTTTCAACAACAAATGGGTTGCGTTTGAAATGACTTTCTTCCTTTGGTAGGTGTATGGTATTATTACACTGTAGGGTCTTTACCAGCTAGTGGTTCAGTGTCTCCTACTTTATAATAACAAAAGCCTCTGTTTCGCCTAGCATTTTAAAAGCTATCTTATCTTCAAGCGTCTATCTGTGCAATAGACATAACACATACTAAAGTTATACTTTCCCCTTATATCTGATTGCGTGTATGATTATTTCAAGAGTAGAATCCAGACCCTTACGCTAATATGAAATAAGAGAGAGTTGAACTGGTATAAGACTCTCTCTTTGTACCACTGAGATTCTCTTTCATCTTTTATTAGCATGAAGGTTATTCACTTGTCATTTTTGCTTCTCTATTTTTGTGAATTTATGGCAACTCTTAATGGCTCTTCATCCAGAATTTGGGAGGATAATTATCTTTAAATATGGAATAGTAGCTGTCTATTTTTAGGGCGAGTTTTTTCTGCTACATGGCCTGCAAATTACTGTGTAGACTTGGTACAATCTGCCATACCTTCCTCCACCAAAAATTAAGATCATCTAAGATGTGTTGCTAAGGTTTCTCCATCCCCTTGGGTAATTCTGTCTAAACAAAAGCCATGGATGAAGTTTTTCCAGTTCATCACAATTTATAACTCTGTACTCAGGGAGCAAAAAGGGAAAAGAAAAAGTAGTCTATCGTTAACAACACCTTAGGACACGAACATTTGATAATAATGTTGCCAGCATCAAGGTTACCCAGTGTTGAATCTTGGTTTAAGATCACAACTCAGCCAGCAGCCAGAGTTGGTATCAGCGATAGGCAGCAACTCTACATGGTTCACCCAGGCAGAGAGTTGCAGTGCAGCCAGGCTCGTCAGGGGAGAAAGACTGGGAGAGAAGACACACATTAGGTCTTCCAGCTGCCTTGGGTCTTTCCATGTGAGCATTCTGCCACAGACATAAGACAGAAACTCTGGTGTTACATGGATGAGTAAGTTATTAAAAAGAAAATTCCTGTACCCTTAAACAACTGCTGTATGATTTGACCTCAGGTGCATTCCATCAAATGATAATGTTGAAGTGATTTTTTGGGGGCACAGTTCTTTCTGGTCTGTCTTCTCTTCAGATACAGACCTGTGAGCAGAGCACTCTTCTGCTGAGCCAGAATGCCTACACCCCCAAGTGAATCTCCCCTTTTCCCTCTAAGGATCTATTCTAAAGGGGAATATCTTCAGATAAAAGGCTGCTGCTATATTCCACAGCTGAGTGAGTGTAGTTGAAAGCTGCAACCTTCTGCCTCTCGAGGTGTTGCAGGTGTGGCTGTGGTACCCGGCTGCATCAGCAGGTGGCAGACAGGAGAGATTTGTCTACACCCAGGGCTCTGCTCCATGGGCCCTGGATGGTTGATGGTCTGACATAGAAAAGACTGGCCCCTAGGATGAACCCAGAGCTACGGCAGAGCCTGGCAAGCTACCCGTGGTGTATTCGATATGCCAAAAACAGTAACAATAATAGACCTCATTCCCAATTAATGGAGACGTTATTGGTGCCCACTTGAGCAAATCAATGAACAACAGGAAGACAAGTGACAAGTGACCCCACAATTCTATCTTCTAAAGCTACCAGCACTCGCTTCATGCAGGGTGACATGCCCTGCCTCTTCTTGGCACTGTTGCTAGAATGTAGAATGAAACCAAGCCTGACTCAGGTTCAATGAGCAGCTTTCCCTGCCTTACTTCCAACCACCCAAGCCCTGGAAGAGCCAACAGCAAAGCTTGCATTTCCAGGCCCAGGTTTGAGCACTCAGATACCCACCTCTATTTGGGAAAATTTGGAGGCAGGCACTTTGATAGAAAGAATTTGTCTTCCAGACTTCCTTAATTATATTTTTATGTTTCGGACCTGATCCCCCGAGATACAGCACAAAGACTGGGACTGTCAGAGACTTTTATTTGATAAGATTTATTATTCCACAAATGTTAATGGAAAAATGATTATGTTAAGGCAAGTGAAGTTAAAAAATGGATTTATTGTCATCAGATATTGAGTCAGTCATCCCTAGGGACCCCCAAAAAAAAAGGAAGGGCAATATTTCCCAATTCTTATTTTACCTTCTCTTGGAAGATAAACCAAACCTTAGAATAAATACTATCAATTTTATAAGTGTTTTATTTTATGCCTTTAGGTTAATTTTAGGCTTTAAGTATTAACTATATTTTGATCGATGTTCATGACTGATAATCTCCTTAAATTGTGTATCCATCTGAAGTTTCCATATTTTAGGAGCTCTCAGTAGGGCACTGGAAGATAATTTAGCATGTTGTAAGCATCAGCATTTTAATAGCATCATTACTCACCCCTTACGTTCTCTCCAGCAGTTAATATTGCCTCTCTTGGAGGTGCTGGTCAATAATGCTCACAGGTATGAGCTGGTAGCTCATTGTTGTGTGTACTGTTGGGCATCTGTGTGTCTGTCTTCTGGGAGAAGTATCTATTCAGTTCCTCCCTCCATTTTTCAATCAGGTAGCTTTGGCTTTTGTTGGTTGTTGATTTGTGTGAACTCGTCCTGTGTTTAAATAATGGACCCTCATAGGAGGTATGATTTGCAGGTATCTTCTTTTCTTACTTTATACATTGTCTTTTTTGTTTGGATGGTAGTTTCTTTCACCATGCTAAAATCTGAGGTAGTCCCATTTGTTTAGTTTTCCATCAGTGTTGGAGTCTCAAAAGGTCTCTCTAGGGTTGGTATTAAAAAGTATATTATCTGTGATTTCTTCTATAAATACTAATATTTTCAGACATTACATATGAGTCCTTTAACCCATACTGAATTAATGTTCATGCATGGTGTCAGATATGGTCTAGTTTCATTCTTTTGCATGTGACTGTCCAGTTCTCCCCCCCACGTCATGTGTTGAAGAACCTTTCCTTACTCCATTATAAGCTGTTGACTTCTTGTCATAAATTAGTTCTCCAATAGGTATGGGTTTATTTCTGGGATTTTTGTCTCCTCCATTGATGCATGTAATTCCCATACAGGGTGTTTAGATTACTATTGCTTTTTAGTATAGTTGGAAGTTGGGGAGCATGATACCTCTTTCTGTTCTTTTCACTCCATTTTTGATACCTCCATTTTTGTTCTTTTCATTTTGTTTTTTATCCTTTGGGGTCTTTTGTAATTCAAACTTAATAAACTTTTTATTCTAATTCTGTAAAGAGTGACCTGGGTTTTGAAAGGAATTACATGAACCCTATAGATTACTCTAGGCATTATAGACATTTGAGTAATGTTATTCTTTCCATATGGGATCACAAAAGATGTTTTAACTTCATCATATCATTTATTTAAAGCAAATTATAAAATTTTTGTTTAGATATTTTAGATGAAGCTATTTTTAGTGGTATTTATATTTTTCCTGTTTTGCCCTCTTTTTTAGTTCATTATTTGGATATAGCTTTATAACATTTCTAGGATATATTAATTTAATTACAGTGAGATACAGATGTTGATGATTGGGTTTCAGTCATATGTTTCAGTACCCATCTCTTCACCAGCACATTTCCCAGTTTCCTCCTTCCCTTCCCTCCCTTGGTGGCAGGTACATTTTTCCTCTCTCTCTCTCCTTTTTTATCATATGGTTTGCAATACAGATCCTGAAAGAATGTCAGGTATATCCCTTTATCTTTCAACACCCAGTTTCTGTCCAAAATGATCATTTCCAACTACTATTGTCATACTCGGCCTTTCTCTATCCTAACTGCCATTTGCTCCATCCCTACCCCCTTCCCCTCCACCCCACCCCCACAAACATACTTGTGGCAAGCTTCCAACCATTGATCAGTCTTCCTGGCCCCTGTTTTCCCTGGCCTTGTTATTTTCTTTTTGTTCTATTGCCTAGTGATGGGGGAGAGTAGAAGTGTTTGGCTTGTTCTTTGAGGAGGCCTTTTGCTTTTATCCCTGTGTTGGTTGTCCCTCTGTCATTTGTGGCCTTTACTGTGTTGAGAGTTTTGAATCCTATCAGAATACATTTTCTGCATTTATCAGGGATACTGTTCTATGTAGTTTCCTCTGTGATGTTCTTATCTAATAATCAGAGTAATGATAACTTTGTGGAATGTGGAAGTTTGAGAAGGATTGACATAGATTAATCTGGGCCAGCGTTTGATTAAGGGACTTTTGATTACTATTTAAATTTACTTGTGGTAAGTCTACTCAGATTTTCTATTTTTTCTTGATTCAGTTCTAGAATGTTTTGTTTATAAGAATGTGTCCATTTCTTCTACGTTATTCAATTTGTTTTCATACAGTTGTACCCAATACCATCTTCTGATTCTTTCTATAGTTTATAACTTCTTTTATTCTGATTCCGTATATTCTGACATTGAGTCTATCTTGTTCATCCTTAAAAAAGGAATAATAATTCTTCATTATATTGATCATTTGAGCTCTGTTTATTTCTTCCCTAATTTCTATATTTCCTTCTTTCTACTTTTTCCCCTTGTTTCCCTGGAGTAGGCCTATCTTGCTAATTTTTTTAAATACTGACAGCTTCTGGTAAATCTTGCCTTCATTTTCAGTTATTTTTGTGTTTCTCCTGTAATTTTTCTCATTGATCCAAAAGTTTGCAAGAGTATATCCAGTAGTATGTCGTGTGGTCTCTTTATGTTTATAGTTCTCCTTCTTCTGGTTTCATAACATTATGATAGTGGGTATGCGTCATTTAATTTCAGTTCTTGTAAATTTTAGTGTTTCTTTGTGCATGAACATATCCTCAAAAAGGTCCCAGGTGCCCTTGAGAAGATTGTGTATTCTGTTGTTTTCTACTTGCTCTATAAAGTTACATTGAATTCATCTCATCTGTCATTTAAACCCATTATTCCCATGTTGATTTTCTGTCTGGATGGCCTACCCATTGCTCTAGGGGGTGGTTATTGTGCTGCTGGCTCCCTTTAAGTGTGTTAATATCTGGCAATCCTATGTTGGGTACATATATCTTAATGAGCAAAATGTCTTTGTGTAGTATTGATCCTACCATAATGTAGTAGCTGTTTTTGTCCCCTGTTGCCTTTTTTGGCTAGAAGTCTGTTTTATTTGATTAGTATTTTCTGCCTTTAAGAAATTCCCCTTTCCATGGGCCTTTATTATTTGTTAGGTGGAGGCTCTCAAAGAGTGCTCAGGAAACCTGAAGGACTGACCAGTGATTCTTGACAACCAGGCAAATGGTTCATTGCAAGGGCCTGATGGTGTGATACTAGCCTGATGTTAGATACATTCAATAGATAGATCCAGCGATGTTCTGGGGGTGGGGTAGTGCCAGGAATTGAGCCTGTTTGTGTGCATACACTCTGACTCTAGAATATCTCTCAGCCCCAGCCATGGATTCTCAAGTTGGCTTTCAAATGATTTTAGGATCCCTGTTATCAGAAGTGATCAAATGCAGGGATTCTCAACCCCAGGTCTGTAAAATACCAGGCGACTAACTTACTGATCATCAAAAAATCTTTTATTTGAGACATAATCGAAGGATTACTCATGAGCCACTTTTTTAAGAAACTAGATTCCAAGTACAAACATGCACCTGTGAAGTCTCCATTCCCAACATGACTTAAGTAGCACAGTCTCTTCACTTTTGCTTGTGCAGTTCATCTCATAGCAGCACATGAGCTTCTGCAGAGGTTGAATTCCCCTGGGGCTGTGCTTTCTGAGTGCCTTTTTGCTTGCTCTGGTCTGGATGACTATGCATTGATAATTATCTTTCCTGAGGACATGACATCTCTCGCCCACTCTTTCTCTCTTGCAACCTATAATCATTAGAAGGGAAAATGATAAACTATCGGGGGGGGGGGTAAGAAAAACTATGCATCTTAACTGGCAGGCTAAGGTATTTGCTTAATTTTCTATCATCACATAAGAAAGGTAGCAAGGAGCCACCCTGAAGTCAGTGACTCCTATTGTTCAAGGCATACAGGATCTTCTTCTTAGGTAGGGACATGTCCTGCTGTCTCCATAGGTGTAATGACCAACTTTGGAGAAAAGGTTGTTGAGGCCAGAGCAGTGCTGCAATGGGTGGTGCATTTACCTTGCACATGACCAGCCCAGGTTAGATCCTTAGCATCCTGTATGGCCCCCTGAGCACTGCAGAAGTAATTCCTGAGTGCAGAGTTAGGAGTTACCCCTGAGCATTGCTGGGTGTGACTCAAAAAGCCAAAAAAAATTTAAAAGACCATAAAAGTGGCTTTCATTTTCAGGGACATGCTGAATTGGGGCAGCCCTGGGAAGAGCTGCTGAGTGGAGCACCATTCCACTGAGAAATCACCACCCCCACCAGAACATTGGCAGGACTTTACGTTGCACCTAGAAAGCTGTCCAGGGTTAGCCTGTTTGTGCGAAAGTCTGCAAAAGGAAACTAGAAAAGTGTTTTTTTAAAGTGATTCTATACATATCAAGTCATCTATAATTTAAAACAACAACATGTACTTAACAAGGTTTCCATCATTAAACCCAAACTTATGTCAAGAGTAAGGAACTTTATGGACAACAAAAGGTTTCTCTGGTTAGCGTCAGTCAAAGGTGTAGTTGGGGTGATGAAGTGAGAGAGGGCAACATTGGTTGTGATCATCACTAGAGTCTTAGCCCCACTTTCTTGCCTTGTTTGCAGCAGAGAGCCAGCATGGGGACTACTCAGCAAGAAATGGGCCAGCAGCAGAAACACAGAACCCAAGAATAAACACATTCAAATGGTCCCAGTGATTTTCCATTCCAGGGAGGAAATTTTGATTCCTTTCCAGAAGGTTCTCAGCAGTGGCCCCCTGCCATGGGAGAACCAGGCTCACCAGAGAGTGCCAGCTGCCACCTAGAACTATGTCTTGCTTGGAAGGAAAAGCCCCTATTTACTGCCTCAGGATCCACTCCACTGCCTGGGTTATACCGGGAACTTCAGGGATCATGGAGGGCCGGCACATGTGGCTGCTCCCCTCCGTTGTCTAGGAGAGTCAATAGCACCTGTGAGAGGTTCTCCCCACTTTATGTGGATTAGTGTCTCATAGTTAGAGTTTTAGATTATGTGGCAAGTATTTGAAAGTCAGAAACATCCATGCAAATTATTTTTTAAGTCCTTCACTGCTGAGCACTACAGTGTTTGGAGTCCCTTATCATGTCCTTCTCTACATATAGCTGAAAGGCATCAGATGATACCTTGATTGGTTGGAGCTTCCAAGTGGTAATCAAGAGACTGACAGGCAGTGCTCTAGGATACAGCAGTGTAAGGCCATGCCCAGTGATGCACAGAAGTTTGGTGCTGGGGATCAAACCTGTTGGGGTACCTACATGCACCCTCCCCTGGACTGTCTCCCTATACACTTATCCATGTGCCCATAAGAAGTTTCTTCTTTTAAAGCAGTTAGTGCTTGAATATCTTACAGAGCTTTAAAATACTGGGATTAATCTCTAAAAGTGTGGACTTCATGGTATAGGCAGCCAGTTTCTTAGGCAATGGAGTTTTTGTTTCTTACAAAAACTTGTGCTTTTGTAAGATTGATTCCGCTTCACCAGCAGGTTTAAGAACTGATAATTTAAATTTTTTCCACATTTTAAAATAAGAATTTGTTCCATTTTCAAGCATTTATATCTGAAGTATTTCAGATATATTCTTAAAAATGAGGAAAGGGACCAGTGGTTTGAGCTCCTGCAGCTAACCTGGGTTTGATTCCCAACCATCAAATCCTGAATCAACAACCTGGCTGGCCATGAGTCACTGAGGGGGTCCCCAGATCTCCTAAGCACTACCTGGGATGGTCCCCTTCCAATAGTAAGTTGAATTTTTCCATTGGTTTTGAGATACCATTCAATTTCTATTAATAGGGAAGGGATCAGCAAATATGCTAATCAGAGCACTTCACTGTCATATGTCTGAATACCTGGGAACCTCTTTGATCATCTGATCAGTATACTTTCAAGAATTCCAATTTTACAGAGCTATATAGGGTTTTTTTTCCAAACTCTCTGGAAATAGTGCTGTTAATAATATTGGCTCAGGGGGCCAGAGCGATACCCCAGCAGGTAGGGCATTTGCCTTGCATGCGGCCGGCCCATGCCGGCCTGGGTTCAATCCGGGCATCCCGTATGGTTCCCGAGCACCGCCAGGAGTAATTCCTGAGTGCAGAGCCAGGAGAAACCACTGAGCATCGCCGGTTGCGACCCAAAAAAAGCAAAAATAAATAAATAAATAAATAATAAATAAATAAAAAATAAATAAAAATAATAAAAATCTTGCCTTGGTGGAGGCATCACTACCCACATCATTACCCAGTTTTGGTAAGAGATGGCGAATACTTTATCTCCTTTCCTTTATCCCTCCAGGCCTGTTGCTGCAATTCATTCATTGAACTCCAAAATTTGTCCTTTGGTCCAAAACTGAATAGTTCAATTATATGCATAAATGCAAATAGTAATGATCACATGATTAATTACAAAACATAAGCAAAATGTGGTTCTAAACTAAGAGCATTTTTCTAGGTTAAATATTTTTAAATAAATAAAAATATGAGAAGGTGAGGTTAGATCCTAAAGCACAAATTTACTTTATACATATTATGCACTCATATAAGTAATATCTGCTTATTGTAGAAAATAGAAATTGTACAGAAAAGCACAAAAATATAAATAAGTCACTGATATTCTATAAGCTGAAAGAGAAACTGTTTTCAAAAAGGTTTAAAAGCATAACATCTTATGACATGCTTTGTTGAAGTTTTATACTAAGTCTTTAAATACCCCAGTTAAAAACTCTGCACATAGGTATGATATATGTGATATATGATAAGCTATAATTTCTATAACCAGGCCATATTATTACATATCCAAGATGTGGACCATCCAATTTTAAGATACACAGTTCTGCTGTTATAACTAGTGGTTTTTAGAGTCTTCTGAATCTGGAATTTTCTTGGGAAATATGAGACTGTCTTAAATTATAACAGTCGGCTAATAGGCACCCGCCCCTTTTGGCCAACACACAGGGGATGCAGCTGTGTGGAGAGCACATGGCACCCATGTAAGAAGGAAGCACTGGGTTCATCCCCAGCAAGGGGGGGGGGGGGGGAATAAAAACAGTAATTAGAATGTTGCAGGATGCAGAGAAAAGTGCAGCAGGTGAGGTATTTGCTTTGTGTGTAGCTGACCTGGGTTTGATTCCCAGAGTCTAAGCCCTGCATGTGACCCCAAAGATTTCAAAAAAAGAAGATTGCAAACTTGCTAATCAAATGTAGTGATAAGATCACATGGTCATCACTGGGCCCAGTCATTCTGTTACCTCTTCATTGGGCCAGTGTGGCTGAGCTACAGGCACTTGTGTGAAGTCATTGGCTTTTTTTTTTTTTTTTGCTTTTTGGGTCACACCCGGCAATGCTCAGGGTTTACTCCTGGCGGTGCTCGGGGACCATATGGGATGCCAGGTATCGAACCCGGGCCGGCATGGGCCAACTGCATGCAAGGCAACGCCTACCCGCTGGGCTATCGCCCCGGCCTGGCTTTTTTTTTTTTTTTTTTTTGAAGTCACTGGCTTTTGACCAAGATGAGCACAGAGTGACCTGTAAGTCAGAAGAAACAGTCACTGCTGAGTTGTTCACTGTCAAGCAAGCTCATGCAATTCCTGCTGCCAGAAACCTCTTGAATACGAGAATGCCTGATCCTTCCCTGAAGCACTTCTGTGATAACGGCTGTTGTGGTGTCCTGGATATGGCCTTTCTGCTCAAGAGAAGGTTCTGGGCAGTCAATTTTTTCATAATTCTTGTTAATAATGCCTGCATTTATGCTTTTGTCTTCTCTTGCTATCATACTGAGAGGTATATATCCAATGTTCTCTACTTAGGATGATTCTGAAAACTTAAACACTTTTTTGACCCTTTACGATTAGAATGTATTTGGTCATACCTTTCCTTCTTAACCTAGGTGAACTAGGTTTACTAATGACAAACCACATGGCTACTGTTTATTGACATGGAATACTACAGTAGGTTTTCATCTTCAGATCCTTGGTACAAAGCCCTTTCAATGATGCAAAAAGGAGTTCACTGTTGGGTCTTCTCTCTCGTTTTCAGGGTGCTGGTTGTACAGCCTTGGTGGTAGCCGTGGTGGCAAGGAAGCTAGAACTTACCAAAGCAGAAAAACACGTGCACAACTTCATGATGGATACTCAGCTGACTAAGAGAGTAAGTGGTCACTGCCAAACTTGATATGTTCCTCGTTGTGGCCACAGTGGGCTTACAATTTGACCTTTGAGGCTCAAACAAAATGACATTAATTTGTTAGACTGCCCTAACTTACAACGATTCTTGCTTTTACTTTCTTCACATTTCGATAGAAGCTGATAGCCAAGGTCAGTGAGAAATGGACCCATTGATAATATTTCTGTTTTAAAGAACAGTTATTTACAAAGTTATTGATGTTGCACTTTAGACATATACTATTCCAGTATACCACCAGTGTTCCCATATTCCCTTCCACCCCCGCATGTCAACCTGAGAGGCACATTACGAAGTTTCAGTGGTTTAAGCTCAGATCTCATGTTTTTAGTTTTGTTGAGTCTGTGTTTTGGATATATAGCCTCACCTGTCACCCATATCACTAGTATAACTGAAGCCCTTGTGGAAAGTAATGGGTGATATTATTTCCGATAAAAAAGTTTTGTAAAATTATCAGAATGAACAAGAACTTTAAAGCTATGCATAAGATGTAATAAGATGAAACATTTTAAATGCCAAGTTAAGGTGACTGATGTTTGGAAAAAAAAGAAAAAAGATACAAATATCCTTTGAAAACCATCTAGAACAAACATTTGTTCTGATAGTCAACAGGAGAAATAGATAGTTTACAGCTGTTCTGAAATGTGAATGACTCTAAGGAAAAGCACAACAAATATCTTCTGAGCCTTTTACAAGAGATACATTCCTAGTTGTGTCTCTTAAAAAGAAACAAGCAGTTTCCACAACATACAAGTGTTCATCATGTACCGATTGACAGAGGAACAATCTGAGATAATAAATGTCTTTTTTCATTATTACATTAACTACATAAAGTACTATGTTTGGAATAGAATGCACCATCATTAAGGGAGATTGTCCTATTTAATTCCAAAACCTAAATAGGGCTCTCCACAATTCAGATGGGCCATCTGGACAACCCCATTGGCACACAGTCCCCCAAGGAGTACCACATTTTGGGGTCTGAGCCCTGTACTGCAAAGAATTACAGCCACCTCTTACATTACTCCCCTCACCACATAAATTAATATAAAGGATACTAGCATTCGCCTCTCACCAGACAGTGCTAGCCTCTTAAAAAATTTCAAACAACCACCTTTAGACATGAGACATTCAACAATCCAGATTCTGGAGGGGTTTTTTTTTCATTATCACTGTTTATTCAAATCTGAATCAAGACAAGATCTTTGAGCCTCGGCTCTCCAAGTACTTTCACTTTGGGAACTTGGTAGCAAGGAATTCTGAGACTACAGATATAGATTTTTTAAATTGCAAGATGTTCATGTAAAGTTCTGGTTCCACAGTGTTCCAACACCCATCCCTCTACCCGAACCCATCTCCCATCACCAATGTCCCCACCTCCCTCCCCAACCACTTGGCGGGTTCTGTATGTCCTTTTTCTCCTCTCTATCTCTCCCTCCCACCTAACTTCCCTACACATGGTAGAATGCAGTACATTAAAGGACATAACTGTTTCCACTAGTTTGATGGACCTCGCGACTCAGGGGCCTCGTGGTCAGCATCTGGACAGGGAAGGTTTTACTCTGTCAATCTTGTCTTGAGGTAGCATCCCAGCATCTGGACAGCAAAGTGGCGGCTAGTGTGGTGGGCGAGTCTCATCTGGCTGCTTCTGGGACCCCCAGAGGTGATGGGCCCACTCCCAAAACCCATCTGTCCTCCTGGGAGCCCCATGGTCAGTTAAGCCTGGGGAGAGCCGAGTTCCAGCTTCCCCAGTTGCATTTGAGACTGCATGCTATGGCTGGTCGCCCCAGGGCAGCTCCTGGGCGGAGCCACCAGGCTCGACAAATGGGAAGGGCCGACCCCTGGCTCCATCTGATGAATTCCCAGTGATTCCCACTTCTAGGAGCTGCCTACCGGGCTCGAACACGTTTTGCTCTATGAATCTGGTCTTGAGGTAGCATCCCAGAGTCCGGGCAGCACAGGTGGCGGCTAGTGTGGTGGGCGAGTCTCATCCAGCTGCTTCCAGGACCCCCCCAGAGGTGATGGGCCCACTCCCAAAAACCCATCTGTCCTCCTGGGAGCCCCATGGTCAGCTAAGCCTGGGGAGAGCCGAGTTCCAGCTTCCCCAGCCGCGTTTTCCAGATATAGATTTTTTAAAGTGGCTAGATATACCGCCAAGGATAATTTTACATATTAATGTCCACTGTGGTGTTTCCAATTCTGTTAAGAATCCTCAATATGATCCATAATAAGAATATAATCATGCAGTTATATAACTGTTTCCTGAGCATCTGGGAACAGGAGAGATGCAGGGACAGGAGAGGGTTTACTCTCTGGGCATTGAGAAGGCCCAGAGCTGAAGGCGTAGAACTGTATGCATCTGTTGGCTTTGGCCCCATCCCTCACTGCACCCTTTACACTGATCCCTGGTCTGGAGGGGGCAAGAGAGCTGGGACTAGAAACACACATGTGCCATCCCAGTGTAGGAGCTGAGTGTTCCCAGCCATCCAGAGGCTTACACATACGCAGTGTCATGCTCACCTGGTTCCCAGCTCAGAGACTGTGGTGTCTGCAGGACTCTCCCCAGAGGAAGGCAGATGTATTTTCAGAGGAAGGTGGGGCTCAGCTTTACTGCCCATGGCAGAGATCTTGCCTACCTACCTGACCTTTACTCAGCCTCTAGGATGACAGTCATTTTCTCTCTAGTTGAGTGGTTCTACAGGCTGCATGTAAGGAATATCCAGAGAAAGTATGTTCTGCATCAGCATCATTCTTATATTAAATGACCATGAGATAGTAGACTATTACAAAGCTCTTCATGATTGGATTTCGGTCAAACAGTGTTCCAATACCCATCCCTCCACTAGTGCACATTTCCCACCACCAATGTCCCCAGTTTCCCTCCCTCTCCAACCTGCCTCTTCGGCAAGCGCTTTTCTCCTCTCTCTCTCTCCCCCCTACCTTTTTACATTGTAGACAAACATCAATTTTTTTTTTTTTGCTTTTTGGGTCACACCCAATGATGCTCAGGGGTTACTTCTGGCTCTGCACTCAGGAATTATTGCTGGCAGTGCTCAGGGAACCAGATGGGATGTCGGGAAACAAACCCAGCATCTCTACTGCATGCAAGGCCCTACATGCTGTATTATCACCCAATCCCATCAAGGTCACTCAGAATAGGCTTTTTTAAGACACCAGTCATTTTCTTACAAAGTCCTTCAAATGATTGATGCACTTAGAAAACTCATCAGTACTTGCAAAAGGTCTGTCCCTGCACCCCAAACCTCCAACTCCAGTTCAATCCCTGGCACTGCCTATGTAGCCTCATATGTAGCCTGTTTTCTTTGTTAAAATGAAAAAGAAAAATGTGTATGCAAGTAGAGGGCTGAGGACATAACTCAGTGGCATAACACTGAGGCTCCGGGTTCCGCCCTAGGCCTGGTGAAGCCTCTAATATATATTTACATACACTCAGGCCCAGAGATTTTTTTTTGTGTAATCCTGGAACTCTTATTGTCTATAAAAAGACGAAAAAGACATTGGTAATTAGAGAAACAAGAGTTAAAATCTTTTGTGGCTAGCACATATCCTTAGCCTGACTTGTCGAAAGTCAAGAAATTTGGTACCAGCCCCATTCCCAAATGGTCCTCCGAGCCCATTAGAATGCCATTGACCACTAGCCTAAAGTGGGTTGCAGTACCCTGCAGTGTGAGTGGAAAAGAAGACATTCCCCCACACCACCAAAAAAAAAAAAAACTGTCTCTCTCTGGCTCTTTGTCCAGGACTTTTGGAAGTATCAATCAAGAAATCAAGGAATAGACTCACTTGTGATGTCCTTATGTCTTTGTTGCAGCTCTTGGAAGTCACCAGAACACTCTCTCCTTTGGGTTGGCCCTGTCCATTTGAAACACACTTGCCACAGAATCAACACACAAGCTCCAGTTCATGAAAGTGTACTGTTGGCTGAGTCACTCTGGGAGACTAGGCAAAGGGGTCCCCACATCCCCTCAGTGGTATGAAGATGCTCTGGAAGCCATAACCCAAAAAATTTGGGCTCACCAGCAAACAAAAGCTGTACTCTGGTTTCCTGCCATTTTGCCCTTTTTAGCCTGGATAGAAATGAGTCACTCCTCTGCTGCTCAACTTACCTATTGTCCCCAGAGAGGTAGAGGTAATTTGAAAACCAGAAAAATTTTGAGAATGAGTTTCAATTTATCAGAATTGAAGATTGGTACCTGATTGTGGAGAGGGAGAATGTATACATGAGAACTCATTATTAACAGTATGGTAAATCACAATTAAAACAATTTTTTAAATAAATCAAACAATATGAGTCCCAGCCAAGTTACAAAGAATTCTGTTTGGGGATTTATCAACTGCTTTGTTTGTTTTCTTAACAGGTGAAAACGCAGCTGCCAATGTACTCAGGGAAACATGGCTAATTTACAAAAATACCAAGCTAGTAAAAAAAGATAGATCATGCAAAAGTCAGAAAACACCAACGAAAATTCTTGCAAGCTATTCATCAGTAAGTACCATGTTTTATTTATTTATTTTTTTTATCTTTGTGCCCCTTTAGTCTCTCTGGGGTTTAATTGAGAGGGGAAAAAAAATAAAACCTTTGTCCAGAATCTACAACTTGTCAAATTTAAGTAATTACAAATGAAATACTGAAAAAATATAATCCCCTTTTTGTATGAATAAAAATCATTTGGGGGTGACAAACATAGCCATTTACTCTATCAGTTCAAATGCCTTTTTAGTCATTTCAGTTAAAAATGTATTTCTGAACTTAGACAGTTGGTATGAAATGTCTGTGTGTCTATTGCAAAAGTTTTGTAGCAATGAGCATTTTAGCATCTATCTAGAACAGATTAGCATCAGTGTAGAAACTAGCAGTCGACTTAATGTTTTAAATTGTTTTGTTTTTTTAAGTTCATTTTGTTACCAAGATTTGGAGGGATTTTCTTTGTGCCTTTTATTTGTTATAATTTTATAGTTCCTATAGGCTTGCATGCCTCAGTGTATAGACACCATTCTTCAATGTGTTCGCTTTGTTGTGATACCATATGGCTATCACAGACTTTGTCAAGCACAACTCTTGCTAGTAAGTTTCAGTGGTCACTTTGAAAGCAGCAGGCCTTTCTCCCCCAGGTTCTGCCCTCCTGCAGAGGTAAGTATACTCACAGTGTCCATTCTATTGCCTTTGCTCCTCCCTGAAAAGCCTTTCTCTAGTGGAAGCACAGACATGGTCCTATTTGTGGTTCAGAGCAGGACTGTCCCCAGGCATTCCACAGAGCAGTGACAGATAGGTGGGTTAGGTCTCTTGGCTTTTCTCTGAGCTAGTAACGTCTCAGCAGAAGAGGAAGCTCTGATTAGAGTTTGTATATTTAGGTCACACACATGTGATGTGTTAAACTCAGTCTTCAGAGTCCCCCACCTTGTACCTGTCCACCCAGCTACCCTTTTAAAATAGTATCAGGACCCAAGACAGTACAAGGGGTTAAAGGTGCTCGCCTTGAATTTGGCCAACTCAAGTTCAATCCCTGGCACTGCCTATGTAGCCTCCAATACCCACTGGGTATGACCCCCAAAAGCAAAATATGTAGCACAGTCTCAGTGTCACTGAGAATAGTTCTGAAAGTCAAAACAGGGGCCCACTTGGGAGCAGAGTAGCTGCCCTCCTCCCTTGTCCCACCAACACCTTCCTTGTAGAGCTCTGTAACTCCCACAGATGTACAACAAGAAAATGGGTGACATAGACAGGAGCACAACCTTTGACCTGGCTCCCCAGAGCATACAGCTCCTCAGTTACTTCCCACCACCTAGGGCACATGCTGCTTTACATCTCTCCTCCACACACCCCCAAAGCCATACAAGTCACCCCAAAGTGGATACAATAAGTACACACATTAGTCTGTGGAGAAATCAAATTTTGGTACTTTGAACATTTCCATACTCAACTCTATTGTTCAAGGCTATTGAAAAGAGGACTTCGAGCCAAAGAGTGGGTAAAGTGCTTCACTTACATACGGCCATTCCTGGTTCCCTGGCACCACATATGGTTCCCAGAGTGCTGTCAGTGTGACTCCAAAACCAAAAGTAAACAACAAAGAAAAAAGGACTGAGTCCAAAGTGATAGTACAAAGCAGGTAGGGCTCTGGCACCACATATTGTCCCCTGAGCACCACCAGGAGTGATCCCTGATTGCAGAGCCAGGAGTAAGCTCTGAGTACTTCTGGGTATGCCCCAAAGCTATAACTAAAAAGAGAACTTACCACAGTGGTTGGGTGACCCAGGAGAACAGGCCTGGGGGGGTCTCTCTCTGGGCACCATACACCCTCACTCCCTCAGAACTCAAGTGTTTTCCTGTCGGTGTGACTGTTAAATGTGTAATTGAACATGATTTGCCTCTAATGCTTTATCATGTAACAATATCAAAAAGATATGCTTTGATAACTTTGTAATAAAAATTGTAATAAAATTCTGTAGCTGTGTGTAAGAAGTGGGTATTTTCCTATTTCCCCTGTCTCGTCAGAGAACTTAAGTTCAGAATACATTTTAGACTCAGAAACTTGGTGGGGCATTTGAGTGTCCCCTGGACTATTCTCTTAGCCAGTTCTTCTCAAATGTTAGAAAAATCATCCTTGGGTAGGAGGGACTGAAACAGAGACACTCTCTGTCTCTTAGCAGTTGGCGTAGTGCTGCCAACACAGTTGACCTCGGCTTGGTGTTTGGTGACCCTGAGCCTTGACATGCCACTCGGGACAGTTTAACCACTGTGACTTTTCTGCTTCTTTCCAATGTTCCTCACTCTCCTCCTTCCCTAGCAATGTGCCCTCATAAAGGCACTTCACGCAACTCAGCAACATTCAGAACTTCCAGAGTTAATCTTATGTGGGGTGGCGGGTGTCTTTTGAGGTGGTCTGGGTCTGGGGAGGGGGACTGCTCTGATTTTGTGTGACTGTCTTTTGCTTGGAGGTAGCTAAGCCACCATGGCAAAAGCACACAGGGGCTCGATTCCCAAGGACCAGGCCTGTGCTGTCCAACTTCCAGGTCCAGCGGTCAGCCTTGGCATCTAGCACTGGGCAAAATAAGATCTTACAAGTAGAGGAAAAATGTGCAAATTCGTTGGCTAGTGCTCTCCTGGCCTCTCCTAGTCAGGTTTCTCCTGAGAGCCCTTTGCCCTCTCTCTCTCTCTCCCTTTCTACCAGACACTGTCTCTCACTCGCTCTCTCACCTCTTCCTCTTTGAGAGGCTTCCTAACTTTCTCCCTCACAGGAGACCGTTCTCGGCTCTGATGGAGGTAGAACTCCCCTACAACTACCACCGAGGACCTCTTTGTCCAATAACTTGTCTGGACACTAAGTCCCAGGACACATTTGGTAACTGACCGTTCCCCCTTTTTCTGCTAGCAGCCTTTCCCCCTCAAGGCTTATCATTCTTCTGTCACAACTCTAGACCCATCCATCCACAGGCATTTGTCTTCAGGCGGAGAACTCTAGTGAGCATCCCTGTCAAAACACGGAATGCTCCATCACCTAGTTTTGCAAAAGCCACACACTGCCCTTGACTTGAGAAAGATGCATTCCACACCCTCCCCCACAAACCCTGAATCCTGCTGTTTACAATATCATCCCTTGACCCCTTCACATCAGGCCAGAGGGCTTCCAAAGCCCAGGATACACCCTTCCTGCCATGAAACAAAATGGATCCAAGAGGCCAAGATGGCGATAGTCACGTTCTTCCTTCAGAACTCGAGTCACGGGGGAAGTACAGGAGGGCCGAGGACCTAATTGAACAGTAGCTTCTCTGACAATCTGCCAAAGCCCTGCAGAATCTTCCTAAGCTCTTCCAGCTGATGAATCGAGCCCCCTGTGCACCGCTCCCCCTTCCCCACACTGTGTTATTTTGTTCCAGAATATTTTACAGTTTCTTTTCTTTTGTTTTGTCTTTTTATTTCGACAAAATGAAACTAGAGCTCGGAAGTAAGTTGTGTGGGCCGCTCCGTTCACCATTTGCGGAATTCTCTGCCGGCTGCATGCACCCAAGCGGATCCTTGATTTGTGAATTTTAGTAGTCTGATTGCTGCTATGGAAATGTGATCCAAAAAATCATGATATATTCCTGTGATAAGTGAAGTTCACCAGGAAGAAATCAACATATGTTTCTTATTCTTCTTTTTTCGGGGGTGGGGGGTGTGGGGAGGAGTGGGTGAAGTAAAATACACATTTGCATGTGACCTTTTATTCTGGCAGCTGCAGCAGGATTATTATTTACCCCCTTCCTCCAGTTCCCAAAGCAAGAAGACAAGAGGACTGGAGTTCAGGGCAGAAAGGAATGCCAGTCAGATAGAGCTACCATGTGCCAGCTTTCAGAATGAGTAGAAAAATCAAATGGGCAAAATTCTACTGTCAGACAAAATAGCATCATCCAAAAATAGGAGGATTTTTTTTTAAGATAAAGCACTTGCCTTGGTCCTACCACCAGATTTACCATTTCCTCTGCAGGTACTGGAGAGATTAATACAGCCCCTTGAAAGAGCACAGCTTGCCTTGCAGGCAGCCGACCCAGGTTTAATCCTCAGCATCCCCTATGGTTCCATGAGCATTTACAAGTGTGGCCCCAAAACAAAACAAAAAGAAGATTTTCTCTGCATTTCCAGATTGCTTCTGGCATGTGCTCAGTCTTCACTATACCATGTTCTAATAGTAATTCAATGGGCAAAGATTCCTGGATAAGAGTCACTGTTATAACAGTAAAATACATTGCTCCCAACCAGAATGGGACTAAATTGACATCGACCCACAGTTCCAACTATGGTATCCACAGGCTCTTGCCTCTCACCTACACAAAGCTCACTGCTGAGATTCTGGCTTGGTCTTTTCAAAAAGGAGAGGCAAATAGGTGTCAGGACAGAAACACAGGATCCAAACAGCCTGAGCTATTTTTATAAACCTTCAAAGCGAACTTAAGGGAAGAAACGTCTCTCCATCTTTTCAGAGTGTTTGTTAAATAATTGTTTGTTGGCGATAGCACCCAGACCTCTCAAGCCTTGCTTCAGAAGATGGAGGGTGGCAGTGGGGGGTTTGACTACCCCCAGGTCAGGAGGTTGCATTACTGAATGTGAAGGTCACAGCAAATTTGACAACCAAAGGTTTCTGAGCACACCACAACCAAAAATTCTAAAATCCACCCCAAAATGAATCCCAGGCTTTCTTGAAATACCTGTATTGGATTTTTGGGGTGAAAGGGGGCATATATCCCTGCTCTGAAAGCCTCTGATGTTAGCAACAGAACACTTCAGGAACACTGCTGCTGGATAGTGGACACCGGGAAGGCCTTGCTTTGCACATAGTCCACCCGAATTTGATCCTCGGCATTCCATATAGTTCCCAAGCCTCCGCCAGGAGTGATCCCTGAGCACAGAGCCAGGAGTAAGCCCTGAGCACTGCAGGGTGTGGCCTCAAGCTCCCCCTCACGCACAAACACACTGCCCTCCTCTGGAGCATTTTCGTTCATGAATGAGAAAACCAAATCTCCAATCTAGGCCTGCAAAGTTGGAATCCGTATCTCATTTGTCCAAAGTAGGGCCTTTTGTTTGTTTTGGGGGGTTTGGTTTTGGTTATTTTTAAAAGGCACATCTCAAGAATTTTAACCCTGGAGGTTGAAAGCTACCATATATTTTCCTTAAGTTAACCAGCTCCTTTAGAGATGAGATATGGTCTAGTCTGAAAAACTGGTTATATTTTGAAATATTTTTCACACTAAAACATAGTTTATCTTTAAAGGAGTCAGTCAAGTACCAAGTGTTCTAACAGAGAAAGTCAGAGTCCCCAGGAGCAGTGCTAACCTAGCAGGTCGGACTCTGAAGATCAGGCTGTGGGAAGGTGTCAGTTACCAGAGCCTGGGTAAAAGGGATCCCTCCTCCTCTTCCACTTCAACTGAAGAGCAGAACAAGTTTCAGAACGGAACCACTGAGCATAGGGAACGCTTGTTAACAACATTTTCCTGGCAGTAAAATCTTGCCCTGCACATTTTGATTCCATTGCTGTGATTTCCATTTAAATGGTGAAATAATGCTGGAGAGGGTACTGTGTGTTAGCAGTTTGCCCTGTAAAATAACTGCTCCTCCAAGCATTAGTTTAGATTCCTCTTTTCATTAAGTAGTCCAGAGAGATACATTGCTCTTTTAGAGCTAACTTTGAATTGTTCGCTTACAAAACAATGAACTTTTGTTGGAAAATCTTTGGATTTTCTAGCTTCTGGACCATAGCACTGAATGAATAAATACTTGTGGAAATATTCCTAGTTAGTAGAATGTTAAGGAAAAGTAAGAATTTTTAGTTCAGAGGTTTACCAAAAACCTCTGACTTTAAACATTTGCAATGACACTTTAAAGTATCTAAAAATCACTTGAAAAGTAGATTCCTATATGCCAGCTACTTTAATTGCCCTATAACTTATCTTCAATCAAAATGAAAGGAAATTCTCCCAAGGAAAGCTTACAATAAAAGCCAAGTGAAATATAATGAAGAATAAGAGAATTATGTTTTGAGTTACCTTGCTGCTGGTTGAATAAAAGTTTTATTGTTGCTAATAAGAATCTCACTTATCACTGTGTTTCATCAGGTTCAAATGCCTAACCCAATCCATTTCAGACTAAACAGGGCTAATACCTGTATCTAGTCATGTAGGCATAGGAAGGCGCTCTCTGCTCCAATATTGGTGAAACTCTTGTTGCTTTGCCTACTTCTTCCTATGTCTATTTGTCACGATACTGGGGCTTTAGAGGAATGTTTTGGCTTTTCTCATGTGGCTAAAACCATATGAGCCTTTCTCAATTCAACTTTACCTGGTAAAGGGTGGTCCTTAAGGCCACTCATCTCTTACTCTCTCCTTTTCTTTTTTTTGCCGTGTTGGGGAAGCATGCTTCTCATTGTAGCAGATACATAACCAGTTTGGATTTTACCCCCCAAATAGTCAAGGCATTATCCATGCAGTTATTTGCTCTTGTCAATTTTGTGCATGCTCTTTGGAAGGCGGATGGCAGCCGTAGCAAGGAAGGATCCTTTTTGACTTTTGATTTTGTTTTGTAGATTAAGAAGCGTAAAAATGGAGCAAAGAAAACTGAATGACCAAGCAAATACCTTGGTGGACTTGGCAAAGGTATGTCTGGGCTCATTGACCCTCCAGACTTTATCTGCTGGAATTAACCCCTGCACAACAACTAAGAATGTTCCAGCAGACCACATGCAAGTTGGCTTATAAGTCAACAAAACAACTTAAAACACCATTTCAACTGTACAGAATTTTGCTAAAGCTCTTTTTCTACATACGTTATCCAATCTCTATCCCATAAGGCTTACTTGTGGTCACTTGGAAATATAACAAGAAAGAGGAATGGGAGATAGAGCACTTAGGGTTCCTATTGATAGCTCAGTGTCATCTCTTGGAGAGCAGAACTGTCTCCCCAGCTTTTTCCAAGAGGCTCGAACAAGAAACAAATCAGTAAATCTTGTTTTTACATATTTAAAGCAGTCTTACAGGAAATTGCATCTTAAAAGATATCTCAAGAAGAAAGTCACCACTTGTAATTTATGGTTAAAAATCATTATATCCCTTTCTAAAAAGCACATAAACAGTCTCAACCCTTTCAAAATATAAATATGTCAACAATCACGACCTTGCCTTTTTCTGAGCTTAAAGGAAGTGGTAAAATAACCTTAATGTAAGTGGTCAGTCTTTGAACACAATGGCTTTAAACCAGTCACCCTTTTTTACCCACACCAAAGGTTTTAGTAAAATCTACTTCAAACACACTTATATGCCCTGGTCATAAAATAGATCATCTGATTATTTTAGTGTACATTGTATCCCTATATAATTATGTAAATACGGTTAAGGTGATGAGTAGTTAATGGAGAACCGTGGGGCAGTTATTAAGCATTTAAGCTGAGGAGCACACACAGTGTGTGCATCACACCATGGGCAAATGCTCAAAAGAAATTGTTACTTTTCTGGAAAACACACATACACACATCAGTCCTCAGATACACATAGCTAACTTCACTCTGTATGATGCATACTAAAATTATATATGTACATCAATGTGGTATTTCCATAATTGTTCTAGGTATGAGGCAAGATACAGTTTCAGGTTTTTCCTTTACTATCATGCTGCTTGTCTGATTTTATAGGCCTCTTAAGGGTTTAGTATTTTCAGAATGAATGGATGCTGCTTACAGTCTCCAGACCACATAGCGAAGAGAATTTGGTGCATTTTCTCTGTCTCACTCTCTCTCTCTCTCTCTCAATTTAGTTAGGTGCTCATGTGTTGAAGATTAACTCCACCATTTTATCTGTTGTTGTACGTACTATCATTAAGATCATTGGCTAGGGAAGAGCACAGATGCACAAGGGAAATAAGAAACCAGGAGGGATAGTTTGGGCAGGGCTGCAACTCGGAAAAGCCTCCTTGCCTTCTTCCCCACCGGCTCTGAGCTGATCTGCTCAAAGTTGGCTTTCCTCGTCTCTCAGTTGCTTATAGAACTGGGCATCTAAATCAGGAACACCCTCTGATCTTGCCAGTGGAAAGACTAACAAGACCACCAAACACATTCCTTTCCCATTTCGAACCTCTTAGCTCTCATGAAGCCATCAACAAGCTGGACTGACAACTTTACCGCCCCTCCAGCATTATACTCTTGGTGGTTTGGCTGTAAAATTGCAATTTGATGTGATAACTAGCCTATCATTTAGGACGCAGAGTAACCAGATATATTTAGAAATTTTTGCTTCATATCAAGTTCCTAAGTAACTTGTTCAAATCACTTTGTCCTAAACTTCACCCCCCATTCTGCCTTCACAGTAGCCATAACATCCCAATTCTGTACACCTGATGTATTTTTTCTTTAACGCTGCTGACTGAAAGTTAGTTTTGCCCTAACAATATTAAATATTCAAATGTTTGGGAATGAATTTATCTTCACAACACCAAAAAAAGCACTACCCTTATCTCCAGCAGTACGCTTATATTGTTTTTCCAACCTGGGTCCCAATGACTGGCTGGGATCTGACATTTCTAAATCCTGGCACTGGAACTCATTTGGTCCTGCAGATCCGTGCATTGTTATTACACATCACCCCAATGGGGCCATTCCCCACCTGCAGAGACAGCATAGTTGGGTGTTCAGCTCAAGAGTGACTAAACTTGTCCTCACTCTCCCTCTTCTGTCCCATTTCTCAGACACAGAACATCATGTATGACATGATCTCTGACTTGAATGAAAGGAGTGAAGACTTTGAGAAGAGGATTGTTACCCTGGAAACCAAATTAGAGACTTTGATCGGAAGCATCCACGCCCTCCCGGCCTCATCGGCCAGACAATCCGGCAGCAGCAGCGCGATTTCATAGAGGCCCAGATGGAGAACTACGACAAGCATGTCACCTACACCCGGAGCGGTCCCGGTCCCCGTCCCGGCGGCGGCGGTCGTCCTCCACAGCGCCACCAACTTCATCAGAGAGTAGCTAGAAGAGAATCAGTTACCCACAGACTAAGACTTTTTGCCATCATATGGTCAATATTTTAGCTTTTATTGTAAAGCCCCTATGGTTCTAATCAGCGTTATCCGGGTTCTGATGTCAGAATTCTGGGAACCTGAACACTAAGTTTTAGGCCAAAATGAGTGAAAACTCTTTTCTTTTTTCTTTCAGATGCACAGGGAATGCACCTATTATTGCTATATAGATTGTTCCTCCTGTAATTTCACTAACTTTTTATTCATGCACTTCAAACAAACTTTACTACTACATTATATGATATATAATAAAAAAAAGTTAATTTCTGCACAGACTCGTTCAGTGGCTTGCCATTTTTTCAAAGTCAGATGATGGGATCAGTCATCTGGTAGTCTATTGCTGGTTTTGATTTCCAAACTAGAAAGTCTTTTCCATGGATCTGTGCCATCATCCCTGAAGTTTTCTCCTATAATGAAATATTATGCTCACAATCATTTGACCTAGTCCAGCTTACTTATCAAAAGATTTGGGCAAAGGGGTTAGAGGATCTTATTTATACATGAAAATTGATGCTAGTGTAGCAAAATATATGTATATTTTCTTAAACCTATAAATATATGTGTATTTAATAATATGTATTTAAACAAGGAGCATGGATACTTTCAAGAATCTTACTCCCAACTTTCTCTTTTCATGTCAAGCTGCTGGTATTCCATATGCCAATTCACTAGATATGTCTACAGGAAAAAAACATTGTGCTAAGGGAGTGACCCCTTTGGGGGCTGTACTACCCTATTTAATGAGTACAATGGGATCTAGTGAAATTCAGGAACCTCTTTACTCATTTCCTGGGGAAGGGGTCAGGTGTTGCTGTTTCTTGTGGAGGGAACTATGTAATCCCACTGCAAATACTTCACTTTTCAAATGGACTTAAAACCCCCACTAGCACTATTGGTGGCTCCTAAGATGTTGAAGTAACCTGGGCATCCTTCACATGGGAGTGAATGTCTCTAGGACCCACAGTATCACTGTATCACTGTCTTCCTGTTCATCATTGATTTGCTCGAGCAGGCACCAGTAACATCTCCATATGTCCTGTCTCATGCAAGTAGAGCCCAAGGGCACCTGCTGGCTCCAGGAACATAAAGAGCCTCAAACCATTCCATCAGGTCATGGGAATGAGGTCTATAATTGTTACTGGTATCTGGCATATCAAATATGACATGGGTAGCTTGCCAGGCTCTACCGTGCAGGTGGCATACTCTTGTAGTCACCTCTAAATCCATCATTTATTGATGAACCGCGTGGCTGCAAGTGGCAGCGCGAACCAGGCTGTGATAGGCTGGTCTGCTGGGTGGAGTTCTGACTAGGGGGAAGTCTGGATGTGGAAAATGGAGGCCCTCATGGAGTGGGGGTCGTCTGGCTTGTTGCAAGGCTCTGCTGGGGTGGTGGGCCAGGGCTAGAACCCGTCATCCCTCCTGGGTACCTCGTAGCGGCTGGGCACAGGGAGAGCCAGTAGCAGCTCTGCCCCATGTCTGTGAGTCTGTGAGGACCCACAGTAGGGCTGGTAATGCATCATTATAATAATGCTCTGTTTAGACAACTTTCAACCCAACCCCACAGAGACAGGCTAAACCTAAGACTATTTTCAGACAAATCTGCTTCTACCTACCTTTTATTTATTTTATACCATTAATCAGTGGCATCTATCTCCCCCAGTGCTTGGTATTGAAGGCTGCTGACATATCAACTGCTGTTTCTCTTCCTTAACTCCAAATCAGAGTTCATTGCATAAGAATCTCCTTCAGAACCATTCCCCATAACAGATGTAGAAATCAAATCTATTCCTTCTGAAAACCATGACACAGCAGCTCTTGATTCACACAGACTACCTGAGAATCACCATTAACCACATTTATCCAAAGTAGATGCCTATTAAACTCATTCGTATATCGTCCCTATGACAGAAGTTCCTAACGAAAAGTGAGGTCAACCATAGGAACATGTTGCTGAAGGCAGTGAAGTCAGAAGGATTGCTTCTTCAGGGTTTCTATCTCCTTCATGAAAGGATAGTGTTTTCCTTGTTCTAAGCTACAAATAAGACTCTGTTGAGAATTTATGTAAATATCGGATGTAAGAAATTTGAAGAAGATTAATTTGTGCTTGCAGTTCGCATCATTAATTCTAGTATATCGCACCACTGTGATGACTGAAAGGCAAAGTAGCAGATAATGACGTTCATTATCCTCTTACTGATCAATTAACACCACTATCCCGGAGTAAGGATGGAAAGGAGAGGGAGAGAAAAATGCATCCATTGCCTCTTGTTAACTTGGAACATGGCATTTAATTTAGATGACTCTAGCACGTGTGTCTTTTCTTTCTACTAAGGACAACTCTAGGTTAATACTCCCTTGTCCTTCAAGAACTCCATCATACATTTTCTGTTCTTCTCTGCTACATATGTGAAGACTGGAAGGATTCAATCAAAGCATGCTACCTTCTTTTCTGTGTTTCCAAAACACCCCACGGAAGAGATGACCCATCCATTGTATACATGTTACAGCACATTGCTTTGCTGAATGACTGCACTTGCCCTGTGGCTTTGCACAGAAGGCTGAATCCTGGCTGCTCCTTTGAGTGGATACAAGCCTTTCTTTCATTGGCACTTTGCTTTTCAACATTTCTTTAAGACTTGAATCTGTAACATCACCCTTCCCTCACCCTGGCCTCTCAGTCCCACCCAGATGAGACAGTTGACCACCACACATCATTTTGAATTAAAATGGCATTGTCTTCATTTCCCTTACTAACAACAGAGCAGGGAGTTCCTGGAAGAAATGTTTCTGTGCTCTTAAGGAAAATGAGGTTAAACCAAAAACACAGCAGGAGGTTGAAGCCAGAAGCAATCATTGGCTTTTCTCCTAATTTCTCCTCCCTTTATAATTTTCCAAGAGACCTTTCATTTACAATAACCAAATAACTGTGGTCCAAAACAGAATCCAGGAATTGAGAAAAGATTCTTGTGGTTAGGGTGGCCAGGAATCTCAAGGGGGTGATTTCAAATTCTACAGCCCTCCTACAATTCAACACTACTCAGTGAGAAAGAGAGTGACACAGAGAAAGTAGAGTCAAACTTGGGTTTGCAATGGCAATGCTTCAATGATGGGAGCCTTCTAAATCCTCTCTTCAATTCCTCTGGTGCCTGTTCTATTCTTGTCTTCAACAGAGGATGAGAAAACTCATCAGCTCTGCAAAGTATGGCATCTCTTTGACCAAATGATTGTACCTACTTTTGATGACTCTAGTATAAGGCAAAAACAAGTAACTAACCCTCTGACCTACTTCTTGTATTATAACTTTCAATGCCCTTGTGTTATAGGTTTTAAACTGTCTCCCATGCTAATTTAATCCCTAGATCAAAGTACTAGACTCTGGATCCTTGTTTTTGTCCCCACCACACCCCTCTTCTGGTGTTGCAGGGGTCACTCCTGGTGACACTAGGAGCTACTAAAGACTGCTCAGAGGTCGCTCCCAGCCATGCTCTGGGGACCATGGTACAGGGGAATTGAACTCAGGTCCCCTGCGTGTAAAGCCTGCAAGCTAGCAAGTTAGTACTCGTCTCTCTAGGTTAGGTTTTTGTTTATTTCTCAAAGATATCACTGAGGTTCTGTGGTTTAATGTGATCCGGAGGATCAATATGCTATATTTGTGTAATGTACTCCTTCCTCTTGCAGTTCCAGACAACATGTCCATAACTAGGATGAAGAAATGTGGTGATGCTGATGCTGATTGCTGAGAATATAAAAATATGTGAGGAAAGGGGTACTGGGATAGCACCCAAGAGTGAGGCTAAGGACTTGATTCCTTCACAGGACCCATCTCCATGCCCTGCTGCCCTCCACACACATCTCTGCTTGTGGGACACACAATGACCCAGTTATTGTGTGTCCACCCACTAAAAAAATGAGACTCACAGGTCCCTTGACAACTCAAATCCTCGGAGACTGTGACCTGGGAGCTCCCCAAATGTAGGGTAACCCTACGGATTGAGTCTTTGTCTCTTGCTGTCATCCAGTCCATGGGTCCCCTAAGGGACATGCTCTTTTCAGATTCTGAGGTCAAAAAAAGGAAGGAAAATCCTGTCAAGGCTGCTTTCTAGGACTATGGTTAAATATAGTATGAGTCAGTGAACCCAGAAATAGAAAATATTGATTTATAGCTTCTCAAAAATTTCCCCACTTTGCTTCTCTTGAGCGGACACATGGCTTTTCACTCTGGTCCACAAGTTTCCTCTGTTCCAAGGCTCACAATCCCCAGATGCTACAGGGGTGGGGAAGAGTGATGAAAGTACCTAAGAGGGGCCAGGCTGCTAATACTGGCCAAGTTAGGTCAATGGGTCCATATTTTGCACATTTTTAGGCTCTGAGCCAGAGATAGGTCGCTGCCTAGAGAGCTGCTCTGAGGAATTATTGCTCCTTCAACATCCTAACTTGCCTCCCTTCCTTCTTTATAGGCAAATCGCTAAATTCCCCACTTCCCCTGGTTCTCTTCCCTTGGCTTAAAACCTGTAAAGATCTCTGGTGAGTCACTCCTTTCACCTTTAATACAGCTTAGGATCTGTGGAAACCTAGTCTTTTTACCCAGAGAGAAAACAAACTGCTGAGGACTCTCTGTCAGCTACTCTGACACTCTTGAGATGAGGCCACAGAACATGCTCTGTGTGACAAACATTCTGAGGTGATCTCACCTGTCCCCTCTGCTGAAGCTGTGACCTTAGTCACCCATCACTCACACAGGCCAGAGCCTTGCCTGGTGAAGATGCTGTAGACCTACCAGGAGGAGGAAGGGAGGGAGAAAAGTTGGCAGAAATTATATGCATGAACTAGCAAAGCACAGGAGGAATAATGGTCAGAAATGAAAGGAATGGGGAGGGGGGATAATTATAAGAGATTATAAGACCTCTTTCAGGTTGGAGACATCACATAAAAAATTAGTAGTGATTGTCTTTCAAGAAAAACTTAACAATATTGACCCAAGAACCAGCAGAAACATAGAGAAATAGCCACAACAAAATATTAATTTATTCCAATACATTTACTAAAAGAGAAAATACTTGAGAATGAATTCAGAGATTTTACACAGACCCAGCTCCACAGATCCTGAACCTCTACATCCTGCCACAGCTCATCAGGTAGATCCATCTCCAGCTCTCTTGGCTGACAACAGCATAGTCTTTCGAAAATGGGGTAGAGTCTCTTCTCTCTGTTTAGGCCCCAGCAGCCTCTATGCCCAACCTCCATCATTTTTTTTCTTTTTGAGTCACACCTGGCGATGCTCAGGGGTTACTCCCAGCTCTTCGCTCAGGTATTACTCCTGGCAGTGCTCAGGGGACCATATGGGATGCTGGGGATCGAACCCTGGTCAGTCGCATACAAGGCAAACGCCCTACCTGCTATGCTATCCCTCTGGCCCCCTCCATCATTTCTTTTTTTCTCCATCATTTCTACATCCCCTGAATCTCTACTTGCTGAAGTGCTCTACCAGTTACACTTCCAATCACTGGGTGAAGATGAATAGCGTAAGAAAAAAAAGCAGTTTCTAGCCTAATTCCTCAGAGAGCCTCAAAATTCACCTTCAGTACAGCAGGGGTACAGAAAACCCAAAGGGAAATTGCACAAAAGTCTATTAGGCTCAATAAATGAAGACACTTATACCGAAAGGCTCAACCAGTACCAATTTAATCAGCTGAGTAAATTCTCAGAAAATGACTGTGGTGACACCATCGTGATGATGTGTCATGAGTCATTATCATTAAAAAATGATGACATACAGGAGCCAGAATGGTAGCAGAGTGGGGAAGGTATTTGCCTTGCAAGTGAAGGACCCAGGTTTGATTCCCAGCATCTCCCACATGGTCCCCCAAGCAGGAATGGTTCCTGAGCACAGAACCAGGAGTAACCTCTAGGCATTGCCAGGTATGTCCCCAAAACAAAAAGAAAAAACTATGGCTACATAATTCTGCACTTATTAATGAACATACTTAAGCAGTATCTTTAATATTTTCTAACATAAAGCATATATTCTAATTTCCTGGGATAAAACTATTATTTCTCAGGATAAAGTACTATTACACTATTATAGGCCTAATGAAATTCTCTCTTAAAATTTTCTTAACCCTCTTCACTCATTACATTTTACATTTGTAGGATTTATCTATTGCATGTTAATCTTAAAATGGATTAGCACAGAATTATTCAAAGTCTTAATTTGTAAGTTACACACCTATAAAAATGTTAGAGTTTTTGGGGAAAAAGTTTTATTTTATCAGTTTATCATTGATTTACAATCTTGTAGAGTTCGAGTTTAGCTCTATTCAACTATGTGTGTAGGTATCATACCTCCACAATGGAGAAATCTATCCCATTTGAGATACACTATGAGATACAAAACAAATATAGTAAGGGACCAGAAAATGTTCAAAGTCGTCAGAAATTATGATTTTCTCTACAGAACTAAGTTTCTATGGGAGAGTTTATGGGAGGGGGAGAAGGTATCAGGAGGGGCCCTAGAGACTATTGAATGGAACCTGGACCTCTGGTGGTGTGGGGTGGAGTGATGTATCTCCATGAAGAGTAACTAGAAATAGGTTCATACTTCCTTATTAATTTATCAAATAATGTAAGCCAGGGAGGGGAGGGAGAGAAAATAAAGGAAGTGATCACTGTTTTCCCGTTCATCATCGATTTGCTCGAGCAGGCACCGTAACATCTCCTATGTCCTGTCTCAGCTAGTAGAGCCCAAGGGCACCTGCTTGCTCCAGGAACATAAAGAGCCTCAAACCATTCCTTCCGGTCTGGGAGGAGGTCTATAATTGTTACTGGTATTTGGCAACCAATATGGTACTAGGCCGCCGTAATGGTAACAAGAAAAATGGATAAGAACCTAAGGAAGTAAGCAATGGGGTTAAGAGTACAAGGCACTTAAGACACTTTTGCCTTGATGTAGCTGACCTTGGTTCAAATCCCTGAGCAAAGCCGAGTGAGCCTGAGAAAGACTACAGCCCAGTCTGTACTCAAAAACAAAAATAAAAAGTGATAAGAAATGAAATTAAAGAAAAAAACAAATAGGAGAAAGGATGAGAAAGAATGAAAAGCATGGAAAGAAACATGAACAACAAAAAGTGGGGGGAAAGGAAAGTAAAGAGAGAAAGACTAGAAAAAAAAGAATTAAAAGGTAAAACCTCTTGTACGACAGTAGTCAGGTTGTTACTAACACCCATATGTAAAGAGGAGCTATTATAATACTTATTTTTAAAACTATAAGTGATGGTCATTTTTTCCAGAAAAATTAGCTATGTATGAAACTCCAATCATTGAAACAGTGTGGTGCAAGCACCAATGTAAAGAAAAAGAACAATGGGAGAACAGATAGCCCAGAAATAGTTAAGTGCACACACAAATGCATTATATGATAAAGGGACCTTTCAAATAAGTAGGGCAAAAGATGTAATTTCAAACAAATAACTTGAGGTAGCTGGAGAAGCATGGAAGGAAAGATGAAATTAGACTCACGCATTAAGCTCTAAATGAATCCAAGGGCCAAATGTAAAATCTGGAACAAGGCAAGAATACCACACAGGTGCATTTCTCTAAGGCCTTGATTTTGTGAAAGGCTTCTGGAATCCAGAGAGAACACAATATGGATCAGGCTTCTTCAAGAGCACGTTTTCCTACAAACGCATATCTCACTTGTTTTTCTCGGTTTCTTTTTTTTGCCTACTTCCCTCTGGAGAAGCCCATGTTCCTTCTTGAACACATACTGCTCTCATTCTTTCCCCTCACACCTTTCTCAATAAGTTTCAATAAAAACTATCTTGCTTCATCAAAAAAAAAATAAAATAAAATACAACACTGACCCAAATCACGGCTTGAAAATAAGAACTTTTAAATATCAAGAGAAGAAAAGATTATGACATCAAAAAAGCAGCTATATTTTTCTAATTGTAAAAATAAAAAATTAAAAATAAATAAATAAATAAAAAGGAAATACAGAAAAAAGCAGCTACTAAGCAGGGAGAAAACAGAGATATTTAGCACAGATACAGTACTAAAATCTGTATTAGTATTCTTAAAATATGAGGGGGAATTAAAACACTGACAAAATATAGAAAAATGGTAAAATACAGAGGACAAAAACAGATCCAAAATTATTCATAAAATGATTGTAAAGATGGTTTAACAATTTAAAACTTTTTTAAAATATGGACGATAGTTTAACAATTGCCAATTCAAACTGCATTGATATACCACTTCTCCTTTAATCAGACCGGCAAAATCAAAAGTGTTCTGGTATACTTTACCAGGAAGTTGGTAAGCTTTTTAACCCTGGTGCTAATGCTAAAGGTACACATCCTCTGGAAGAAAATTAATATCTAGAGGAAAACTGCATTTGATTTTATTTTTATCCCAGAAATTCCTCCTATGAGTTTTTGTCTGCATGTCACCTTTACATTATGAACATATAACCAAGATTATTAATGAAAGCATTACTTTTATTGAAAGTGGCAGAAAATTTTGTTTTAAAAAACGTCCAAAGGGTAATGCTATACAACTGCATAAATAAGGAAGGTCTGCATGCACAGGGAGAGGAAAGCTTTCAGGATATACTGAAAGTGTCCAAAAATAAGGTGCAAGAGCACGTGAGTGTGTGTGTGTGTGTGTGTGTGGCGCACACGTGCATGCATACGGTGTGTGTCTGAGTGGAAACTATAAGAAAAACTCATCTATATATCTACAAAAAAGAACTTTTTCTTCAAAACAGAAATACTTGGTGGATAATCCAAAAACTAGATAAAATCGCATACAGCTAAGGAGCATTAAGGTAGGGCGAAGGGATGAGGTGGGTGACTAACACATATCGAAACATTAATAACAATCTTTACCCTCTGTTTATTTTCCAAAGCTTTTTTATTGCATTCCTTTCAGAGATCCACCTCGTGGCCTTGTTTACCTTCCTTCTTCCCTTTCCTGTAACTAAACAGTGCTCTTAGCCGTTTCACCATATTCCATCAAATCCCTTCATATTTATATTTTCCTTCCTCTGCCTGTACTTACTTCCTACCCCACTTCTGTTCTTTTAATGGTTTTCTTTCTGGCTGAATTTTCAACCTATAATCCCACTCCTCACAAAGTAGTTTTATATTTTTATAATTGTTTTTAATTTTGAGGACTCTTTGAAATTACCTTAGCCGTAAAAATGTGCACAAATCAGGAAATAATAACACACTTTGAGGGAGCCTGGAAAAACCCCACAGAGCACATTAGCCAATTGTCATCTACATGTCATTTTTCAGATCTCTCTTCCGGTTCACCTTTTCTCCCTTGTATATGGACCCAGTTTTGAATAATAGTTTGTTCTCTTTTTGCCTGCATTAGCCTTCTTTCCCTTCTTGCAACTTGCTGCACTCTTCTTTACTTAGTTATTTTTTACATCGGCCTCTTTTTTCTCTTGAAAGCTCTTTTCCTAGACTGAGACCACAGTTATGAACACCTCCCTCATTGGCATTTGGGCCTTGATTTGTGTGACCTCCCTGAAATAATATTGAAAATTCAGCATGGATATTGTCATGTACCATCAAATTCATGCTTAGGATATGCATAGCTTTAAAACAGGGATCCCCAAAAGGAGGAAGGTTTCAACTAAATCAAGTAGCAAATCTAAAATTTCTGGGGCTCCTCTGAACCACAAATTAATTCTTTGAGCATATTTGTCAAATTAATGAACTCTTGACAATTTTATTAAGAGTACTGATAGTCTAGACAAATAATTAGGAGACATCACAAAATAGATATAAAAAGAAGATATTTTGAATAATTTATAGTACACTTAAAATTTTATATGAAACTGTTTTCTAAAAATATAACTTGCAAAAAACTAAAGAGAGAAGAAATATAAAATATTTGAGTCCCATATTACTAAAAGAAATTGAATTTAAAATTTCATCAAAGGAAATCCCAAGGCAAGATACACTTATCAATGAATTTCACTGAACATTAAATCACTAATAAGAACAGAAATTTGGGGCCAGGGTAGATGATGCAAAGGGCTGGAGCATATGCTTTACATGTGGAAATCAAGGGTTTGACCCTTGACACTTCTTGACTCACAACCACTGAGCTATGAAGGGCCCCCCAAACACCCCAGGTTATGAAACTCCCCAAAAGGAATAGAAATTTTAAAATACTTCTCAGTTAATTCTGTGAGGACAGATAATCCTCCACATATTGGAGGAGCAATAGTACAGTGGGATCGGAGCAATAGTACAGTGGGTAGAGTGCCTTGCACGCAACTGACCCAGCTTCTATCCCTGGCATCCCATATGGTCCCCTGAGCACCAGCAGGAGTAAGTCCTGAGTGCAGAGCCAGGAGTAACCCCTGAACATGGCGCGGGTTGTTCAGCAAAAAAAATCAAATCCTCCATATTAAAACCTGCCCCAAAAGCATATTATCATAATAAATATATTATCAATCATTGCATAAACAAAAATTCAAAATATGAAATTGTCAACAATGTCCCTACCATACTGTTATAATTTCATGGTAATACAGACATTATGATTATAACCATGAATTTGCAGAAACAATTTAGTCATCAAATTATCCAATTAATGAAAGTCAGCAAATTTTTCTGGATAAAGGCTAATATAGAAAAGCCAATTAACAAATCAATAATTATAAACTAAAAACAACCAATAATTATAAACTCTAAATCTTTAAAAGGTACAATTTGTAGGAGCATAAAAATAGCACATATCACAGCAACTTGGCTAAAACTCGAGCACCTGCATACATACACCTGATCTGAGTTTGATTCC
Organism: Cryptotis parvus; assembly: GCA_021461705.1. NCBI lineage: Eukaryota > Metazoa > Chordata > Mammalia > Eulipotyphla > Soricidae > Cryptotis > Cryptotis parvus. The sequence goes on from JAJIBD010024373.1 coordinate 181,714, forward strand.
TGGTACCACACAGTTCCCTGAGATTGCTGCACTCAGCTCTGGTTGTGCCTCAAAGCTCTGGGGCAGCCCAGGAATCCCCTTACCAACAGGGCCTGAGCAGCACTGTATCCTTAGGCCCTAGCACAGAGGCACTAGCCCAGTTGGCTGAGAATGGCATGTGTGGGCCCCAGGCTTCCCGAATGCCCAGAAAACAAACAAAGAACAAATGACTACTTCAGGGTTGGAGAGACTGTGCAGCAGGTAAGGCTCTTACCTTGCACACAGTGGGCCAGATTTGACTACATAACCACATATGGTCCTTGGCCTACCAGGAGTGATTCCTAAGTGCAGAGTCAGGAGTAAAGCCCAGAGCACCACCAAGGGTGACCCCAAATCCCTCATTCCAAAGCATGCCCAAATTCACAAAGCAGGGGATTCAATATTGGTGACAATGTCACATCTCACCTCACTGAGTCAGGTATAGTCAATGTAATCCCATCCCCATAGCACAGATCTTTAAGGAACTCGGGAAAGAAACTTTAAACATTAATAAAAAACTTCCACAGGCCCAGAATGGCAGATCCATTTCAAAGGGGTAAGTGGGATTTCTCCTTTCAGAACTCAACAGGCAAACGAGAGACAGTAAGTCAGGCTAGCATGGCATGGGCAACAGATGAGGAAAGAGAAAGAGACATACTCCTCACTCCCAGGCATCTGATCCCTTATGACAGTGCACAAGGAGCAAGGAAAGGAAAAGAGATTCCATGAGCTGCGCCAAAACAGAGGATGTTGCCCAAAACAGAGAGAGGGAACATTTCACTGTCTCAGGGCCCACATTTCACTTTGGAGCTTGCTTTTATGGAGGGAAGGAAGGAAGAAAAGAAGGGAGATTTACTCTGTCTAGCAAAACCATGCACTGCCCAAAATATTGTTTTGAAGATCAGGTATGAATAGTTCTGGACATTTGTATGGAGGATTAGAAAAAGGAACGGACTCCCTAGCTCCCACCTGCAAAACTAATCAATCTTGCTGTTGTTGAGCTTGTTGCGTTTGAGGATATTGACTTCCTCTCCCGCTGCACATGAAATGAAATGGATTAAAAAGAACAAAGTCCCCCCAGATATGCAGGAACAAAGAATAGGTCCTTGAATCTGGTCCCAATCCCGTCTCCTCTCCCACCCCTACCACCTCCACAGCCAGTACTCAAGGAACTGATCAGCGTCCCCAGACAGATTGGGGCTCAAGAAGAACAAATTGATGGTCAATTCCAAGAGTGGAAGACCCTCTGCCCGACCCTCTATTCAAGAGTAGAAGCAAGCGAGGGCAGCATGTTGTCTCCAAGTAAAGGGCCCTTAGAGCCTCAAAGTGGTTTTCACGCCACAATTGAGAAAAAGGAGCAGCACAAGGATTTCTGTGCCAGATGGAAGCAGGCAGCAGTTTTCTGGGTCTGGATTCCTGTCACAGCAGAGCCTTTCCAAGCCCAGAGGAACCAAGTACAGTCATCCAGAGGCCTGAGGTGCTAAAGTGAAATTTGTGAAATCAGTGAAATCTCATCCCATGAGATTTTCTAAGTCATCTCTTAAAAAAATGAGATTGGGGTGAGGGGGTTGGGGTGGGGCAGAATGATAGCACAGTGGGGAGGGCACTTACCTTGCACATGTGTGTGACCCGGGTTTAGTTTCCAGCACCCCCATATAGTCCCCTGAGCACTGTCAGGAGTGATTCCTGAGTGCAGAGCCAGGAGAAAGCTCGAAAGCCCTGAACACTGCCAAGGGTGACCCCCCAATAAACCCACTAAATTATAAATAAAATAATGAGAAGAGAGACCAGAGAGATAATACAGGAAGGCAGGATTAATCCCTGGCACCACACTGCAGGATGTTGCCCAAACAGAGAGAGGGAACATTTCACTGCCTCAGGGCCCACATTTCACTTTGGAGCTTGCTTTTATGGAGGGAAGGAAGGAAAGAAGGAAGGGAGATTTACCCTGTCCAGCAAAACCATGCACTGCCCAAAATATTGTTTTGAAGATCAGGTATGAATAGTTCTAGTTGTCTTGTGTACAGTTATTTTAAGACAAATTTCAACTTTCCTTCATCCTTGTTTTACTTCATCAGTATGAGTAACACTGGGAATTAGCAAGTAATTTTACTCTTTCTCATTCCAGCAACAGCTAGATTAAATGTAAATACTAATTTCCTATTACAGCAGTGTTAACTTTTTAATAAATGTAGTCATTTGTAACTTTTTGGTAAGGATTAGTATTATTTGGAGCTTGGAGGTGAAACAGAGTACATGCCCTGCATGTGTGAGGCCCTAGCTCATCCCTAGTACCATTGTATGTGACACCACACACACACACACACCAGTATTAAAAACAAATTAAACAAGGTATTATTTGGAGTTTTCTCATTGATTGTATGTTATAATAGGAGTTACAATTTTCCTCCTCTAGTCAATTAAAGTTTTTACTTTGTTCAAGTTTATATATACTGTAAATGTATCAATAGGCCTAAATATAATTGAAGTATTATCTCTTTATTTGTTCAAGCTAAAAAATTCAAATAAATATAGCCCAAACCTTTTACCATTACTTATGTAATTTCATCATCATTTTTTCTGTCTCTAGTGTTTTTCCCACGAATCAGGGAAAATTGATTTTCCCTGACTCATGGTCTTTATTTGCAAATTCGCATTAGCTTTACACTTAGATAAACAACTACAACCATAAGGAATTTATCTTCAGTCTTGCATTTTTATATGCACAGTTATCAGTCGAATGAAAATCATCAATTCAGCTCTGAGGATGGTTTGAAAATGGAATCTTTACTCAAATTTGAGAAATTATCCATAAGCCCCATAACATAAATTATCCTAAAAACTGTCTTGGGTCACAAGGCAGTATACTTCCTGTTACACCAAATAATCATTCCATTTTCTTATCTAAAACAAGCCCATGAGTTTTTTCCCACAAGTTTATTCCTCTCTGTGGCAATTATGTTTTTAACTATCTTACATAAAATGAATCCTTTAACTCAAGAGCTGGCTCTGAGATATGCCCTTCCTTTTACAAACTAAGAAACACACTTTAGAGGGCTACCAGTGGCCAAGGCAGGCTCAAATCTAGTTGGGTCTAAAGTCTATTCATTCAAAGTGTGCTACATTTCCTTGACTCTTTTAAACGCCCATAATAAATGTTTACTCATTCTCACATCTTCTCTCATATATTCAATCAGACAAGCCACTCATTTTTGCTACCCCAGTGAGATGGGTCCTAATGTCCCTCCTCCTTTCCTTTTCTCACAGCATCCTGCCTGCTCAGCCCAGCCCTCATATTTGTCCCACTGTTCATTAGAGTTTTACTGGCTATTCTCCACATGCAGCTCCACCCATCCCGCCATGTGCTGCCCTAGTTCTCACCCACTGCTAGATGGACTGTTCTGCAGAATGCATTTAAATGTGCCCCCAGATATGTATGGTATGAGACTAACATCTAAGACCAGGGAAAACTGGGGCCAGGAGGACTAGTCAAGGGTTGGAAGTTTGCCACAAGTATGGTGGGAGAGGGCAGTTAGGATAGAAAAGAGACCAGTTTGACAGCAATAGTTGGAAATAGTCACTCTGGACATGAATTGAGTGTTGAAAGGAGGTAAAGGATGTACATGATTATCTTTCAGTATATGTATTGTAATACTTTTAAATCATAATGCCCAAAAGGGGAGAGAGAGAGAGTGAGAGAGAGAGAGTGAGTGAGTGAGTGGGAGTGAGTGAGTGAGTGAGTGAGTGAGAGAGAGAGAGAGAGAAAGAACCTGCTTGGCCAGAGCAATGGAACAGCAAATAACAGGTAGGGCATTCGCCTTGCATGTGGCCCAACTCAGGTTTGGTCCCCAGCATCCCATATGGTACCTGAGTACCACAGGAGTGATTCCTGAGTGCAGAGCCAGGAGTAACCCCTGAGCATCACTAAGTGTGACTCCAAAAGGCAGAAAAAAAATGTGCCAGACATAGTGGTGGAGGGGGTGGGCAGGGGGATGTGGGGGGGGAAAGGGGGTAGGGAGAAATGGGAGGGAAACTGATGCCACAAGTTTACAGTGTACGGAAATATACACTGGTGAAGGGACGGGGGTTGGAACATATGACTGAAACTCAATCATGAACAACTTTGTAACTGTGTATCTTACTGTGATTCAACAAAATGAATGTGCCTCCAGAATCAAGTGCAAACTCTCTCCAGAGTCCCTGATCTCCTTGCATGTCCCAATGCTGATTCTGTAACTCTCCAGCTATAAAGCACTTTCTCACGAACTTTAGGCGTGGAGTCAGGTCCTTTCCCAAGGGCTTCTCCCAAGTTTCCTGTTTCTCCTCTGAGGACACGTGTGTCCAAGTCTCTTCCTGGTTTCTGTGGGGCAGTGCCACCCCACCGCAATGCTGTCCCCAACCATGGCTGCCACCTCTGCTCCTTAGACTCAGAGGTAACTGTATAACAGTTGCAGCCCTGACTGCTCAAGGGGCAATTTCCTTTGAAGTGAAAAATAGTACAAAACCCCTCTACTCACAAGTGGAGACTCCCGGGTAGGGTGTGGTGTTGGAGCGTTTGTATGCATGAAAACTTCTCATGAACAGTGTTGTAAATCATGGTGCCTCCAATAGATCTTTTTAAAAAAATAAATAACCTCTCCTCTTGAGTCTTCTCTTTGAGAGGAGTTCACTGAATAGGAAACTGAAAAAAACTGTTCAGTGGAATTTTTTTCTTGAACCTCGGCTATGTTCAGTGACAATTTCTCTTCTTCCACACCTACTGAGCACCGTCTCTTCTACATTTCTTGCTGAGTTCCCAGGATGAGGCCAAGTTCTCAGGCTGAATGGAGCGCTTTTCTGGACATTTATTTCCACGGAAGCCCTGGGGTTTGTCTCTACAGCTTGTTTCTCTTTGCTTCTCCACCAGCACTTTGCTTTGCACATCCTTGTATGTCCACCTTAGGAGGAGATAAGATCCAAGTTCTTTTCCCAGGAAGCTCCAAAAGCCAATCAGTAAGTATGAGTGTGACTACAGTGAATTATATACAGCTTCATTGCTGCCTGGTCAGGACTGTGCTGTTCAATACTATGGTATTTTTTCTCAAGTCATCCCCTTTGTACTTTCCAAGCTTGTTCACATTCACTGTGTGACTTCTTCTCTTCTCCTCTCCTAATTCTGCTTTTGCTATTGGATCTAGACTCGCAGGGTCTAGTTCAAATGCTACTTTCTTCTGGAGTCTCCCCTGCTCATCCCAATTGAACAGAAATACCTTCATTGGAATTTCCATGTAACTCCTGCCACATTCTCCTGGAATGCAAGCCCACCCACCTTTCTTTCTTTAGCTCCCACAGACAAGACCTTTTCCTCCATGAGCAGACAGGATCATGCTTATCAGGCATTCCTCAAAAATATTAAAGCATGAAGAACTGTCCATAATGTGTATCCACCAGTATCTATTCATGGCACAGAACAGTATTGGTCTTGCCTCCTGGTAAGGACCCTCAGTGCCAATTAGAAGCTGAACTAACTCAATGTCTTGGATCAACCTCTAGTGAGTTCTTCATGTTCTCTGGGTAGCAGCTGGAGAAGTCAGTTGGTCTTCATGCCAAAGCTGGTCTCGATACCCTTCTGCTTGGAGTTTTCCATCTAAGGGGATGGGGGAAGGGGTGGCTGCCCCACATCACAAACCAAGCTCCAGAGATATTTGCTTTCAAACACTTAACATTTGCTTTGTGTTACCCTTTTATTAGGAAGATTAAAACTGAAAGGGAAGCCAGCGAGGCAGGGTTGGCTTCTCGTCCTTCGGCAAGAACAGCTTGTTTCCATGACATTTATACAGGGAGCTTTTTCTAAATGACAAGCAGATTGTTAGGAGATGTTATTTTCTGTCTCTTTACTTTGGATCCTCACTTAGTGGGTGTGATGTAAGAGACACAGGCTCATGGGCAGGGTTGACTGTCAGGTAGACAATCTGGGAAGGGATTGGGCTTGGGTGGGGGACACTGGGGGGTGGAGGTGGAATCCATTTGGTGGGGGTTGCTATAGCAGCAGCCTCACAGATTCTGGCTAGAGGTTGTAAGATGGAGCAGTGTTGTTATTTTTTTTAACACGGAGTAGTGTTCCTGCAGCTCTAAGTGTCTGTGCTTTTGAGTTATTTTTTTCGTCTTGAGAGGATAAATGAGGAAGTTCACAGAAGTCTCCCTGGTCATCAGTTCTGAGTAGCAAGGTGTAGGCATTTACTGGGGGCACAGGAGGGATCCTCTCACACAGCCTGTCCCCTCACTCTGGTCAGACCTGGATATCCTTCAAGAGGAATCCCAGCAACCCACCCGATGCAATGATTGTAGACTATGATTACTGTATAAGGCCAGTGAAATCCTTATTTCTAGCACAGGTCTGGCCCTGGTACATGATGTGAGACTAAGATACTTCTGTCAGCTGCATGTGTCCCGTCTGCCTGTATTATCCAGCCTTTGGATTATGTTATATATAGCCACATGACCTGTGATAGAAAAAAAAGTTTGCCTCCCCTTATATCTTCCTTCCTGACACTGGCCAGGTTATTAGTCACATGCCCTCCCACTATTTCAGTGAAAGAATACCCAGAAGTCTGACTTCATTCTCCCTCCAAGGTCTCTCCTTCCAGTCAAATCCCTTACACATCTCACCACTCCATCTTTTGTTCCAGCCCACAGTATCCACCAGTATTCTACAACAAGGCTCTCTGGGGTCGACTTCATAGGTATGAGGCACCACATACGCATATATACACACACACACAGATTGTCTAAATGCCTAGACCCCCACAGGTCCTTTAAACTTAGTTCCAAATGTCCTTTCTCTCACACTTTCCACTGATGGCACCAGCTGCCTTGACAGCCCACCCCCAGCATCCTACCAAGTCTTCCTCAGACACATCATGCCTGGAGTTACCACTATCTGCCCACAGATTTTTGTTCATCTCCTCAGGAGAGTTTGGAAAAAAATTTTAAAAACACTGGCACTTGACTAGCCTTCCGAGGGGTGCTCTGTGCTGTCAATGCAGACCCCTGGAGTGGTCCACCCCATCTCACCTCCACCTTGACTATGTGCATCACTCCCCACACCCATGAAACATTTGAATTCCTGCCCAGAGCACAGAAGCTGCAAGCCTGTCCTGAGAAAGTAAGTTTTCCGATCTCATGATCTAGAAGTAGTATCGCTACCCTATCAGAGAGATTGTATAGGGGTTGTAATAACTTACCCTGCATGGGACCACCCGCCCCCCCTCACTGTACTACAGTACAAAAGAGGTTGCACAGAGGAGACTGCTAAAGTCTGGATCTCTCTCCTGAGTCTTTATTCGTACACATCATAGCTGACAAAACTCCAGAGATCCTGTTTCTATCTCTTTCCTCCACTGCCATGCTGCTGGCTCCCGCAGAAGAGGCAATCCTAAAAGATACTGTTGACACAGTAACTGGCCTAGGTGACAATAGGTAAATGATCACATTTGATTATTTACTTACTTTCTAAATTTTGCAGAGGTGAGTTGGAACCCAAAGTCTTATTCATGGAAAGCGAAAAGGTGCTCTATTCACCAAGGCACAGACCAGAGCTAAAGGCCCACGACTGCACAGCTGACGAGGTCTCCAGCAGGTGAAGCTTAGTCAGTGGCACAGACATTGGAGAGGGAAGCACCTCAAGTTGAGATCTCGGCTTTCTAAAACAGGTATTTACAACTGTGCCCCCACACCCCACCCCACTGCCACCACACACTTTCAAAACTTCAGTAACCAAAATGGTGCCATTTTGGGCCATAGTGATAGTACAGCGGTAGGGCATTTGTCTTGCATATGCTGACTGAAGTTCAATCCCAGGCATGCCATATTGTCCCCACAAGCACCACCAGGATTGATTCTTAAGTGCAGAGCCAGGAGTAACTCCTGAGTATCACCAAGTGGGACTGCCCCACCAAAAAAAAAAAGTGGTGCCATTTCTTGCCTCTAGGCAACCTTCTTCACTGAAGATTGAGTCCTTACATCAAAGCCATCTTACTTCTAAATCAGTTAACACTTGTGACATTTGTGGAGACAATAATAATGAAACAGAAATGTTCTTGTTACCTGTCCAAGATAGTGTTGACATTGTTTCCATTCTGCTTCTGGGGGCAATGGAAAGAGCTAGAGATGAAGATACAAGTTCCAAGGATAACATTCATGATACTATCGAAAATGGGAGGGATCTGTTCTTTTTTTGGAATTTGGGCCACACCCAGAGATGCTCAGGGGTTACTCCTGCTCTGGTGGTGCTCAAGGAACCATATGGGATACTGGAAGTCAAATCCTTGTCAGCCGCATGCTAGGCAAACACCAAACCCACTATACTAATATTCCATCCCCCAAGAATGGGAGGCATTTAGAGAAGAAAAGATTCAGGAGAGAGACATAAAGATGAGGAGAAAAAAAGATGAGCTACTACTGGTTCCTTCAGGGAGAAATGTGTAGAACTTTTGCTATATACACAGTTGCTTAAGTTTCGGTTTCCACTTTTACCCAGAAGAATGAATTCGCAGACTGAGGAATTGTGCCTGTATCTCTTTGACATGTATTGGAGGTATTATCGTTTGCATGTACACTGTACGTAGTAATGTATTGAGTACATTTACTTAGTGATAGAAAAGCAAGTTCTTATTTTCCAAGATAAATATACTGATAAAGAGCCGTGCCAAAGACAAGAACATATGAAAATCAGGCTGCGCTGAGAAGTCCTGCATATGTCAAAATTTATAGTGGTCCTGATGTATGTCTGAGATGCAGAATAAATTGAGATGCTAAATTAAGCTGACCTGAGATGCTTCTGAACTCTAGCCCTGTGGTCCTGAATTCCTCGCAACAGTTTTGCAGAATCCACCAAACACTTTTTCTCTAAAAAAAATCATCCTCCCCTTCCTTCCTGCAAGTTGAAAATTACCAGAAGCTCCGAATGTGGCCCATGGTCAACTTCCTGCTAGTTGAAAACCATGAGAAGCTCTGATGTTACCTTTGGCTCAGACCCTCATCCCCAGCAGCTGGTTTCTAGATTTCCCCCATCATAATACCAATTGAACTATCTGCTTATATTGCTGTAATGTGCATCCCCCAATCACTCACACACACAATTCATAATGTGGTTGTTAACAATTTGGCTTGACTCACAAATAGAACCTCTCTGCTCTGGTGAAAGGTAGAATTGTCAACAGAAATTCATGGCACAGCTTGTCCTGGTGCTGTGATGCGAAGCAACACTGGAGGTTCAGGGACCCTTGTTAGCATTCTGACTTGTTATTTCAGGTTCAATGAAGTTGAAGAAGCAGCTGATCAGAGATTAAAGCAGAAGTCCTGATTTGCTGAATTTCTCTGGAAATCAGAGGAGAAATCTGAATTTTGCTTTCCAGACACTAAGCCAGGGCCTCCTGAAGATGAAAGAGAGCAGTACTAGGGTTGCCTGAGATACTAAAATATACATTACAAGCAAGATGACTTCAAGAAATAAAACATAGCAGTGAAAACTAACACTGCAGTCATAAAGGAAGAAGATGGCTCTTCCAATTTAAGGGAGTTTCATTCCTTATTTCCTGGTCCCCCTATATCCCTGCCCATTATCTATAGGAGGAAAAAAGAAACAAAGAAGACACTATTAGACAGAAAAACCCTGCACCAAGGCATAGAACTCTTTATCTTCCCCACAAGCTCCTTCTAGCACTTCCATTCTGAGACCAGTGTTCACTAAAACCTAATGTTTGGTAACTCTGGTTTCCTTCCTTTGGAGATCCCACAGCGTGGAGCTACTAACACAGAAAGAAAACAATTTCTATTGTATTGGAAATAACATTGCAGAAAGGACTTGAGGAGGTGAGGGGAAACAAGTACTCTGAAAGGCAAGAGATGAACAAACAAATTCAAGTCAGCCGTGAACTAGCTGGAGGCAAACGCTGAAGAATTCTGCAGGGTTCTGGTTCTACCTACGCTCCACTTCCTCCCTCTCTGCCAGTAACAGGCTGTGCTGTGGCCCAGGGAATTCAATCTCTCCAGTTCTCTAACATGCCAAGTACATCATGCTCCTGCATGGGAGTACTTAATACTGAGTTCTGACATCTATTCTCCCTAGATTGATCAGTCCATTCAATGTTTTCCCCATTAAAATACCAGCAAGCATTTCCCTCTAAATAGTCAAACTGATTAAAAAGCAGAAAGGTGGAAATGATTGGGAATAGCCAATGTGCAATGGATAAGCATAGAGAGTGGTTAACTCCCTTATTTCAAGGCTTACTTGAATTTAATGCTTCTGGAATAATGATGTGGTATATAAAGCACAGGAACAGAACAGAATTTTATAGATATAGATGTTTACATATTAAAGGAAATGTGTGTGCATTGCCAAGATAATTCAATGAGGAAAGGACAGTAGACCCAGGTGGGATTCAACGTAAATATATATATTTATATAAATATATATATTTATATATAAACATATATAATATTTATAAATATATTATATATATTTATATATAAACATATATAAATATATATATATATATATTAAATATATATATATATATATATTGAAGAAAGGAAAACTGATGCCATGCCACATACAATGTTTAAGTAGAAATTGATTAAAGATCCAATCAAAGGGGCCAGCAAATAATACAGCAGATACTTACTTTGTATCTTATATATACACTTACATGCAGTCAACCTGGGTTTGATCAGCACTACAGATAGTGATGATCAAATCAAACTGAGCCCCTCCAGGAGTGATCCCTGAACACAGAGCCAGGAATAATCCCTGAGAACTGCTGGTTGCAGCCCCAAATCAAATAGAAAAGGATTACCCAAACACAATATGACTATAACACTGCTGAAACTTCCACAATCGCTGCTATACTCCTGGCCAGACTCCACTGTTTGTGACGAGCCTCATACAGAAAGTAATCTATTGAAACACTCAGGTATTTAGAATTTGTGACTGAAATCTCCAGTCTTTCACAGAGTTGGGGATGGGCTACCTCCCTCCATCTCCCTGCACTCCCAGAAGCTATGACAGTCATATACATGGCCCAAAAGCCATCCAGGTAAAAATTTAACTCCAGTTGCATCACCTTGTAAAAACTCCTTGGACTTCCTGGATTGTAGAGTACGCATCCGCAACAACACTGTTAAACCAGGAGTAGCACACCAGATTGTATGGGACATAATGTAGAAGGCATCCAATCTCTAATAAAATGTCAACACAGAAGGTTTAACTTCTAACATTTTAGTAATCTCTTATATGAGGGTTTAATAGCTCCATGGTGTGATACACAATCTTCACCAACTTTCTTCTGAGGAAACATTTTTTGATCATTCTTGTAGCAAATTAATACAGGCAATATAAAATAAATCATTGAGAGCCTGCTGGGGGCAAGCTTAAGGGGAGGGTGGTTAAAATGGAGATAACAGTGGTGGGAAGGTGAATGGTGGTGGGATTGGTGATGGTATAGTGAATGTCTGTAACAAATTGTCATAAAGAACTTTGCAAACCACACTGGTTATATAGGTTGTAATGGGTAAATAAAATTAAAGTTAAAGGATAAACAAATTAAAAGAATAGTTATTTCTTATTTTCACAATGCTCATGATACCTGGGAAATGGTGTTCATTTTTCCAAAATGCCATGGGAGTTGGTAGTCCAAAGAAGATTTTCGTATTACTTACTAGGTCTCAAGGTACTTCTATTCAAAGTAAATTAGCATGTCCTGGGGTGCCAGGCAATTCTTGGAAACACTATTAGCTCTAAAGGCATCACTGGATATTTTACCTTTTGGGGCTACATACTTTATACTACTAAGGATAAAGAGCAGTGCCCCATTTTAGTCTGAGAAAATGTTTTGCAATTTCACAAGCTCTGAACATTAAACACATTTGCTATATATTCACTTGTTTCATTCTTTAACAACAGTCGAACCATTGAAAGTACTTGAGTTTTAATGTTATTTTTGTTGCCTTCATAAAACTTGCAGTCTAGAATATTTTGGCATCCAAGCAAGCTGATAGCTGGTTTTACTTGGTATAGTTAAAAATCATGTTGCATAATGCCCATCCTGAGATTAGATTGAAGTATTCCATGCATTAGCTACTTTTTGTGCCATAGCTGGCTGATCCAGAGAAAAATTAAAGTTATAATACCTCTAAGACAAATTTAACTGATTTACTTCCATGTCAGATAGTAAGATGGAGTTCATGATCAATGATTTAAGAAAATATCAGCAGGGCTAGCCACAATGTGTAAAAGAAGAGGGAGATGCAGAGACAGAGAGAGAGAGAAAGAGAAAGAGAGAAAGAGAGAGAGAGAGAGGAAAAGGGGGGTACCTGCTATTGAGGCAGCCTGGGGGTTGGCGGGAGGGTGTGGGTACATTGGTGGTGGGAATGGGGCACTGGTAGGGGATGGGTGCTGGAATACTGTATTACCAAGAACCTTGTAATTGTATGTCTCACGGTGGTATAATAAAAAATTTAAAAAAATAAAAAAGGTTAAGGATCATTCATTGAAATCTCTGTGCTCGACACTGGATTTGAAGTGAGTTCAGAACTATGTAAACATATTCTGATATAGGAATCCAGACCTATCTCTCAGCATGGGTCAGATAAAATGTACCTAATGACAAATTGAAAGTCTATACATATGTGTGTATATACATATACATATCTATCTATATGCTTATATATAAAGTTTATGTGTATATACATATGTGTATAATATGTACATGTAAGCATATAATATGTACATAATATATACATATACATAATAGAGAGAAGAGAGAAAAATCTAAACAATTTCTTAAATGAAATTAATTAAATGAGATTAATTCTATAACCCTTCCAGTTTCCTATTTAGGGCCTCTTAGCATGATTTTGATTTGATAGCTGAAGACTGAATTGGGAGAGGCCAGAGAGTTCTAGAAGTTTGGCACTTGCCTTACATATGGCCAATCCCAGTAAGCTCCTTGACACTGCCGGGAGTGACTCCTGAGAACTGAACCAAGGGTAGTCCTTGAGCCCCTGAGCATGTAGTAAGAGAAAGAAAAAAAAGAAGAAAGAAGAAAGAAGAGAGGGAGAAGAAAAGGGAAGAGAAGTGTTGGATGACATGCTTTGCAAGCTTGGGAGCTTTATGCGGTTTTATCCACTCACAGTTTAATCTATTTATATATTCTTAAACCAAGGTTCATACTAATGAATATCTCTCTCCTATATAAACACTGATGGAGGGTGTGACAGTTACAGAAGTCACCTTGACTCTGCATGAATATCTTCTGACTTATTATTATACAACTACTAAGACTCCTATGTTATCTAGATTGGGCACAGCTCCTCTTTATACCCACTGCACCCAGTGCGGGACAGTTTGAATTTACCAGGAGACTACCACCCTGGCTATGTTGAGACTATAAGATTATAGGAAGGGGGGCTGGAGCGATAGCCCAGCGGGTAGGGTGTTTGCCTTGCACGCATGGGCCAGCCCGGTTTGATCCCGGCATCCCATATGGTCCCCCAAGCACCGCCAGAGTGATTCCTGAGTGCAGAGCCAGGAGTAACCCCTGAGCATTGCCGGATGTGACCTAAAAAAGCAAAAAAAAAAATTATAGGAAGGATCATACTAGTTTGCCCTCATGCAGGCGTGTGTGACCCTTTTAGTATACAGAGATCAAGATACTCAGAATCACCCTGGTGTAGATAATAAATAAGAATGACCTTGTAGGTACCATCTAGATTACATGAAGCCCATAAAATTAAGATATATTACTTTTATACCAGCTCCCTCTCTCCAGTGTCTTAAATGAGATAATCTTGGAAGAAGGAATTAGTCTTGGGTAATCCTTTGTGTATACCTGCAATAGGGTATGGCACCACCCTTCTACCCTCTTCTATCTAGAAGCTGTTTAGGGTTCTCCCTTGACAGGACCCTCCCTGTCAATAGTTAGGATTACTTTGGTGTATATAAGGGGACTGACTTGAGGCACTTGCCCCTTCTTTGGGTAGGTTTCCTCTTTGGTAGGATTCTCCCTTGGGTGAGATCCTCTCTCTTTAGTGGAACTCCTTTCTGGTAGGATCCTCTTTGGTGGGAGATTTGGGCTCTCAAGTACGGTCTAAGTTCTGACCAGAACTAGAGTTCTCTCATTATATTGGATTGCGGTGGTAGCTTTTGCACTATTAAAAGCCTTTTTGGAACTATGCCAGACTTGTGAGCGTTCATCCATTCCCCAGCGGCCTCAGAGTTAGAAGAGAACTTCTGTCCTGATACTGTTGGGGACCCCACTGGTTCCCGACAGAGAAGGAAAGAAGGAAGATGGAAGGAGAAGGAAAAAGAAAAACAGGAGAAGAGAATAACTGAATTAAGACTCACATGACTGTGTGTTTCTTATCTGTCACACTGTATCTTCTCTTTTCCCTAAGTAGAACGTTGGGGGCCCTCACAGAGGAAATGCTCCCTGTACTTAGTCCCTAACAGACTCAGACCCTCAGCAGGCACTAAACTCATATTCATTCTAACAATATCCATCTAAAGTTCTCACGTGTGGATTTTCCCCATCATTTATTCATGTATTCCTTTGAGAGCTTGGGAAATAATGGCTTCTGTACCAGAAATAAACACAGGGAATACTGTACTATGGCTGTTGTTGAAGGCACACCCTGAACCCCATCTCCGATCCTCATATTAATGATTTTATACAGAATGATTTTATACAGAATGATTTTATACAGAGACTCTTAGACATGGGGGCAGAGTGGTTCCTTGCTCTCCCTGTGCCCAGCCGCTCATGAGGCAGTCGGGGGGCATGGTGGGTTCTAGCCTTGGCCCACCACCCCGGCAGAACCTCACAACAGGCCAGACGACCCCCCACCCACTCCATGGGTGCCGCCATTTTCCACATCCGACTTCCCTCTCTTCAGAACTCCACCCAGCCGACCAGCCCGTCACAGCCCGGATCATCGACACCCACCCTGCAGCAATTTCTTCCTCAATCCGGCCCAGAACTCCACCCAGCCGACCAGCCCATCGCGGCCGCGCGGTTCATCAATAAATGCTTTATTTGGAGGTGTTTAAATAATATGCCTCCCGCACGGCAAGCCTAGCAAGCTGTTCGTGTTGTATTTGACATGCCAAATGCCAGTAATACTATATTAGGTCATTCCCATGACCTAATATAATGGTTTGAGGCTCTTTATGTTCCTGTAGCAAGCCGATGCCCTTTGCTCTACTGGCATGAGACAGGACATATGGAGATATTACTGGTGCCCGCTCTAGCAAATAGATGATTAACGGGAAGATCATGATCGTGATCGTGATCGTGATACAGAATTTTTAAACAGGTACTTTTCATCTATACATGAATAACAGCTTGGTGTTTAACTTTCTATTTTACCTACTCATCATTGAATTTAACCCTATTAGAGTCCTTAAAATTGGTTTTGGAATACGAGATACACTACAAGGCTACTACACATATTATATAGGTTATCTTTCCAGCTCTGCCATTAACCAGCTGTTTTACTTTGGAAAAGTTCTATAAACAATCTGGGCTCCAGTTCCAGACCTGAAAATTAAGGGGACTGAGCTAAAATGGTTTCTAAAGTTCCTACTGGCTCAGAAATTCTCAGTTGCAAAGAATTTATGCTTTCCTGATAAAAAAGGCATATGTGCAATCTTTAAAAAATTGTGTAAATGAAATCCATAGACACTATGAAACAGATCTCTTGCTGGGTATATATCAATTTCCAGGACGCATGAATATTCTGACATCCTAAGAAGCAAACAGCTTCCTTCCCCAATGTCTGTTTGCTGTTTAACATGATCTAACTACTGTGAGGGCTGGAGAGTATGAGGGCTAATGTGCTTGTCTTGCATATTAATACTGGCTGTGGCTAGTACCAGCACCACCAGAAGTGATCCATGAGCACAAAGTCAGGTGACCTTCTGTACCCCAACTATCCAAATATCATGAATACCTCAGAACTAAAACTACTTCTTCCCAGGTCTAAAATAAGGATTGCCTATATAAAATAATGGCAAGGGCAAGCACGATCAGCCCACTCGAGGATGGTATTTAAAACAAAGTTCTCCCCAGGAGATGCACATCTTTTCTTGGCATCAGCTACTAGTCTCTATGATGCCAGTGCATGTTTCTGTCAGATCCATCTCTCTTAAATGCCACTTAAATCAAATCTCCTCCCCCACCCTTTAAAAATGTTGTCTTACAGCCAACAGGACTAAGTCTGAGTTGCTCACTCTGCTCCACGTGGCCTGCCAACCAATATCTGGGAGATGGAGGACAAGGAGACAATTCAGTAGAATATCCAGGTGGCTTTGCCCAAGGTACCTGTCCGCTCTGCAAGAGGCTGCAGACAAACAGTACTGATGCTGTCAGCTGCAATGATCTTGACACACAGAGAAGTTTTGTGCATTGACGTTGTAAGACTCCCAGTCAACAGGTTCAGAGTCCCTGAGAGAGCAGTACTCCACTGATGCAAGTAGGGAGAGCGACTTTACAGCCCATGGCAATCACCTGGTTGCTAAGAAGCTGCTAAGCAGAAGTTAAACAAATAGCAGGAAATCAACAAGTCGAAGGATCACACACTGCTAGAAACAGGGTGAACTTGAGCATCAAATTAGGACAAAGTGAGACACCCCTGTACTGCACACCTGTGGGCCTAACACCTTCCTCAAAGGGTCTTCTGAGTTGCTCACCCAAAGACATGAACCCCTGCCTCTTCCCTTTGAACTTCATCTGATAGGAGCCGATCACCTTGCAGTCCACCTCCCAGAGTCCATCTTAGTGGTCATCCCTTTCTTTTCCCGCTTCTTGATGATCCACTTAAATGCTACAACTGTTCCAAGTGACAGCCTCTACATACAACAATACATCTATGTTGCAATTCTATGCTATGAGTACTTGAAATTTTATGCCATGGGTAGTTTCCCAAAAGTGAAAAACTTCCACTTTCAAGGAGGAATTTAGCACTGGTGGGGGCCCGTAACTTCTATTACATGTGCAAAGAAGCTGAGCAAGACTTTTGCTAGTCACAGAAAGAGAGTAACACAAGTTCCTGGGCCAATAGAGAGTAAGAGATGGTGCCTTAGCAAGAAGGGATAACTCTACATCCATCCCATTGCAGATTATTGCCATTTTCAGCCTTAATTGGAAGAAAAGGACCAGAGTTGGAAAAGTCAGAAATTTCAGAGAGAAATCAAAGTCAGTCTTCTATCAAATAGAAAACATAACTATTAGGCTCCATAATATCTCAAAATCTTCTCTCAGCTATTGCACCTAGAACTCTACTTTAGTAATCAGTGGCTATCAAAAGAGAACAACATTTATTTTTTGGGTCACACCCTGCAATGCTCAGGGTTTCTCTGCTCTGCACTCAGAAATTACTCCTGGCGGAGCTTGGGGGGACCATATGGGATGCCGGGGATCAACCCGGGCCGGCACAGGCGGCCGCAAGAGGCAAATGCCCTACCCGCTGGACTATTGCTCTGGCCCAGAACAACATTTCTAAGGCCCATAAAAACAGATGATAGAAATCAAGCCACAGGAGGTCATCACATGTAAGATGCCAGGCAGAGATTTTAAATTAACAATGTGTGCCCAAAGTAGAGAACGTTGAGGGGCCTGAGCAATAGCCCAGCGGGTAGGGCATTTGCCTTGCATGCGGGCGGTCCATGCCGGCACGGGTTCGATCCCTGGCATCCCCATATGGTCCCGCGAGCACCCGCCAGGAGTAATTCCTAGTGCAGAGCCAGAGTAACCCTGTTCGGGTGTGACCCAAAAAGCAAAATAAATAAATAGATAAATAAATAAAGTTGAGAACTTTTTTATTAAAAAGAAAGACTTGAAAATCTTTGAACTGTGAATGATTTTAGGTAATGAATTAAGTTAAAGTAGATTAGACATCATGAGGGGAGAATTGCTGAATGGGAAGAGATCTGTAATGGAGAATCAGAACCTATTATTTTTAATTTTGGGTCACACCAGGTGATGCTCCAGGGGTTAATCCTGGCTCTTCACTCAGGAATTACTCCTGTCAGTGCTCAGGGGACCATATGGGATGCCAGGGATCGAACCTGGGTCGTCCATATGCAAGGCAAACACCCTACTTGCTATACTACCGCTTCGGCCCCAGTATCAGAACCTTTAAAAAATAAAAAAGCAAAGTGTAAGAGACAAAATAGTAATAAACAAAGGTATTTGAGAGGAATTATGAAAGAAATCCTAAGACACAAAAGAAGTTAGAACCCTGAAAAATGATAATAGACTGGGGCTGAACCAATATTTAAAAAATAGAACTGCTGAGGAAGCCTGAGAGATTGTACAGCAGGTAGGGTGCTTGCCTTGCATGTGCTAGCCCAGGTTTGATCCCCAGCATCTCACATGGTTCCCTGAGTACTACCATGAGTGATTCCTGACTACAGAGCCAGGGAGAAATTCTTGAGCATCACTGGGCCTGCCACCCACCAAAAAAATCTAGATAGATAGATATATAGATATATAGATAGATAGATAGATAGTATAGATATAGATAGATGACTATATACATAACTATATAGAGACTATATGACATATAGTCTATATATATGAGACTATAGTCATATATATTTGACTATATATCTGACTATATATATGTCTATACATATATATACAGAGAGAGAGGGAGAGAGAGAGAGAGAGGGCTCTACCCCAAGTGGTGGTTGGTTGATGGTCTGACATAGAAGAAGACTGGACCTCCTGGGATGAATCCAGAGCCATGGCAGAGCCTGGCAAGCTACCCGTGGTGTATTCGATATGCCAAAAACAGTAAGAATAATGGATCTCATTCCCAGCGAATAGAGATGTTACTGGCACCCGCTCGAGCACACTCGATGAACAATGGGAAGACAAGTGACAAGTGATATATATATATATATATACATATATACATATACATATAAAGACTGAGAAGTTTTTGAACTAAATAAATAAATCAAACCACAAATTTTTATAGTCCTCTTTTTTTTAAAAAAATTATTTTATTATACCAAGCATTAACAAGCGTTGGAATATCCTGGGATGAACCCAGAACCATGGCAGAGCCTGGCAAGCTACCTGTGGTGTATTCCATATGCAAAAACAGTAACAAAAATGGACCTCATTCCCAACGAATGGGAGATGTTACTGGTGCCGCTCAAGTAAATTGATGAACAACAGGAAGACAAGTGACAAGACAAGTTTATTATACCACTGTTAGATATAAAATTACCAAGATGTTCATAATTGGGTTTCAGTCATACAGTTTAGACCATAAATTTAAGAATCTTATGAACACCAACTATAACTACTTAAAAAAAAGCATTAGAAAAAGATTTTTTTAAAGATTATTAATTTTCAAAAAGCTGAAGGGCATGACAAAATTATCTTCCAAAGACAAAGAGCTAAAAATGTACAGTTAACTCCTACAGAAGCAAAGAAGCTCTAACTACCAATTTAATATTCCATAACCAGTAGATATTTACCCTAAAAAGTAATGTGAAGAAAAACATTTTCTATAAAAAGAAAAATCTGTTTATAAAAATTTTTATAAAAATTTTTATTTTCAAAGAAATATTCAAGCATTTCCTTAAGGGGATGGGAAAATATGCTCAGAAACAAGAGATGATAAGTAAACAGATAACTGCACAAAATTTTCAAATAACAGTAGAAAACAATCAATAGTAATAATAAATTTTGGAATATATGGCTAGTCTGAAAGTAGTGAGTGGTCACAAGGTCAACCTAAGTCAACCTGCAGCAACCTATACACATATGTGGTATGTACATATATAATATACCACTCAGTTCTAGGGAAGCAATGTCAGTGGTACTCAGGGGAACCATGTGGGAATTGAACCCAAACTCCTATCCTAAAAGTTTTCACTCAGCTATTGAGAGTTATATTCCTGACTCTTAAACATGTACATTTGATATACACCCCAAAGCAAAGATGTTGATATTAAGGGAAGATTTAAACAATTAAATAGGAATAATTTTAATATTCAAACACACCAACTACTCACTACGGCAAGGCTCGAGGGGACAATATAGGGTGCTAGAGAGGTCAAACCTGGGTTGCTTCCACACGGCAAATGCCAAGACTGCTGTGCTATCTCTCAACCTCTATATCCAATTTTTAAAACAGATTATCAGAACATTTAACATCAAGCCCATATTCTTTTTGGTGGGATGGAGGTAGAGGGGTAAAGGCATTTTTTCATTCAAAGGGTGAAAAGGAGAAAAAAAGAAGACGCTCAAGAATGCAGACTTTTCCTGAAAAGAGAGTGCCCATGGAATAAAACCAAAGGAATCTACACACCCACCCCTACAAATTCTATTTTCTGGAAGCATCTCAAAACTACCAAGGATACAGAAAGAATATTTCTAATCCCCAAAGGTGAAATAGATAATGGATGCAAGTAATCCTACATAACCTCATTACCCAAAATAGGATCCCAGGAGGTCAATTTAGTGAGATTAAGAGAACACTTTATATGCAAAGGC
Source organism: Cryptotis parvus (assembly GCA_021461705.1). Lineage (NCBI taxonomy): Eukaryota > Metazoa > Chordata > Mammalia > Eulipotyphla > Soricidae > Cryptotis > Cryptotis parvus. The sequence continues at coordinate 202,281 of JAJIBD010024373.1, forward strand.
AATACAGTGATTTAAATAAATGAACTTGTAAATACAAAGAAAAACTACAAGACACTGTCAAAGAGATAAAAAGGGTGCCACAAGGAAATGGAAACACATTCCCTGCTCATGGATGGGGGAGAATCAACATTGTCAAAATGGTAATACTCCCTTTGGGAGCTCTATACTGATTCAATGCAGTCCCTATAAGGATACCCCTGACATTCTTCAAAAGAAATTGACCAAACACTCCTGAAATTTGTATGAGGGACAATAAACCCCCCACGGATAGCTAAAGCAAACCTTGGGGGAAAAAGAAGATGGGAGGTATCACCTTTCCACTTTCAGAACTGCACTACAAGGCAGTAGTAATTTAAACGTAGCATGGTATTGGAATAAAAACAGACCTGTTGGACCTATGGAAATAGAATTAGTATCCCGACACCCAACCTCAAACACATGATCATTTAATCTTTGATAAAGGTGCAAAGATTTCAAAATTGGAGTGAAGGAAAGCCTCTTCAACTAAGTAGTGTTGGGAAAACTGAGCAGAGACATGTAAAAATTGAATTTGGACCTGTGTCTAACACCATGCACAAAAAAATCAGATCAAAATGATTAAAGATCTCAATATCAGACTTGGAATCCCTACAAAGTATATGTGAATATAGGAAAACCACCTCCACGCATTGAAGCTAAAGTCATCTTCAAAGGTGAAACATCACCAACAAAGCAACTAGAAGAAAGATAAATATATAGGGGACTACATGGAACTAAAAAAGCTGCACCTAAACCCAAAAAGAAACACTTGGTGACTAAGATCAAAGGTTAGTCCACAGAATGGGAAAAAGAATATTTACCCAATAACCCATCTTGTGAAGGGGTTTATATCCAGGAAATATCAGGCACTGAGGTAAAACTTTCTACAAGAAGAAAACAAACAACCCCATCAAAAAATGGGGAGAAGAAATGAACAAAGAAACTTCAGCTTAGGAAGAAATTCAAATGGCCAAAAAACATGAAAAAATGCTCATCATCACTGGTCATCAGAGAGATGCAAATCAAAACAACAATGAGATATCATTTTACACCACAGAGACCTTGGGGCATATCTCAAAAGAGCAAGAACAACAACTGCTGGCAGGATGTGGGGAAAAGGAACACTCATCCATTGTTTGGGTGGAAATGCCAGCTTTTGGTACAGCCCTACTTGGAAAACAATATGGTCATTCCTCCAAAGACTAGAAATTGAACTCCCATTTGACCCAGCCATTCCACTCCTGGGAATCTACTCTTGGGGGAAGCCAAAAAAATACGCAGTGGAAACACCATCCCTACTTTTATGTTCATAGCAGCATTATTCACAATAGCCAGAAATCTAGAAACCACCAGAGTGCCCAAAATGGAAAGACTGGATAAGAAGCTTCGATACATCTCACAATGGAATACACGAAGCTGTTAGGAAAAATGAGAGTTATAAAATTTGCCCCACCTAAGTGGATGGACATGGAAAAGATCATGTTGAGTGGGGGAAATTACTGTAGCCAGAAGGAGAGAGAGACAGATAGAGAATGACCGCATTTA
>JAJIBD010024374.1:0-15116 GCA_021461705.1 Cryptotis parvus
CTACAACAAGGCTCTCTAGTCACTTCATAGGTATGAGGCACCACATACATATATACATTACACACAGATTGTCTAAATGCTCAGGACCCCGACAGGTCCTTTAAACTTAGTTCCAAATGTCCTTTCGCACCCTTCCACTGATGGCACCAGCTGCCTGGCTACTCACCCCAGCATCCTACCAAGTCTTCCTCAGACACTACCATGCCTGAGTTACCAATTATCTGCTCCACAGATTTTTTAAGTTCATCTCCTCAGGAGAGTTTGAAAAAATTTAGCAAAACACTGGTGGTCTTGACTAGCCTTCTCCGAGGGGTGCTCCCAGTTGTCAATGCAGACCCTGAGCAGGGTCCACCACCCCCATCTCACTCCTCCACCTTGACTATAGTATCACTCTCACACCCATGAAACATTTGAATTCTGCCCAGAGCACAGAAGCTGCAAGCCTGTCCTGAGAAAGTAAGTCCGATCTCGCTGGATCTAGCAAGTATCGCTACCCTATCAGAGAGATTGCATAGTTGTAATAATCTCATTCCCTGCATGGGACCACCCGCCTCACCGTACTACAGTACAAAAAGAGGTTGCACAGAGGAGACTGCTAAAGTCTGATCTCTCTCCTGAGTCTTCTTTATTCTACACATCATAGCTGACAAACCCAGAGATCCTGTTTCTATCTCTCCTCCACTGCCATGCTGCTGGCTCCCGCAGAAGAGGGCAATCCTAAAAGATACTGCTGACACAGTAACTGGCCTAGGGTGGCTGTGCCAATAGGTAAATGATCACATTTGGATTATTTACTTCTAAATTTTGCAGAGGTGAGTTGGAACCCGTGTGTCTTATTCATGGAAAGTTTAAAAGGTGCCTCTATTCACCAAGGCACAGACCAGAGCTAAAGGCCCACGACTGCACAGTTGACGGTGGGTCTCCAGCAGGTGAAGCCTAGTCAGTGGGCACAGATATTGAGAGGGAAGCACCTCAAGTTGAGATCTCTTCTAAAACAGGTATTTACACCGGTGCTCCCACACCCACCCCACTGCCAACCACACTTTCAAAACTCTTCAGTAACCAAATGGTGCCATTTTGGGCCAGAGTGCAGATAGTAGCCACAGCGTAGGGCATTTGTCTTGCATATGCTGACTGAGGTTCGACCCAGGCATGCCATATTGTCCCACAAGCACCAGGATTGATTCTTATGCAGAGTCAGAGTAACTCCTGAGTATCACCAAGTGGGACTGCCCACCAAAAAAAATAAAGTGGTGCCATTTTTGCCTCTAGCAACCTTCTTCACTGAAGATTGAGTCCTTCCATCAAAGCCATCACTTCTAAATCAGTTAACACTTGCGACATTTGTGGAGACAATAATAATGAAACAGAAATGTTCTTGTTACCTGTCCAAGATAGTAGTTGACATTGTTCCATTCTTGCTCCTGAGGGCAATGGAAAGAGCTAGAGATGAAGATACAAGTTCCAAAGATAACATTCAATATACTATCGAAAATGGGGGGGGATCTGTTCTTTTTTTTGAATTTGGGCCACACCCAGAGATGCCCAGGGTTACTCCCGCTCTGGTGGTGCTCAAGGAACCACACGGGAACACTGAAGTCAAATCCTTGTCAGCGCATGCTAGGCAAACACTAAACCCACTATACTAATATTCCATCCCCAAGAATGGGAGGCATTTAGAAGAAAAAGATTCAGGAGAGAGACATAAAGATGAGGAGAAAAAAGATGAGCTACTACTGGTTCCTTCAGGGAGAAATGTAGAACTTTTGCTATATACACAGTTGCTTAAGTTTCGTTTCCACTTTTACCCAGAAGAATGAATTCTCAAGACTGAGAATTGTGCCTGTATCTCTTTGGCATGTGTTGGAGGTATTATTGTTTGCACACGACACACTGTACGAGTAACGTATTGAGTACATTTACTTAGTGATAGAAAAGCAAGTTCTTATTTTCCAAGATAAATATACTGATAAAGAGCCATGCCAAAGACAAGAACATAAGAAAATCAGGCTGTGCCGAGAAGTCCTGCATATGCCAAAATTTATAGTGGTCCTGATGTATGTCTGAGATGCAGAATAAATTGAGATGCTAAATTAAGCTTGACCTGAGATGCTTCTGAACTCTAGCCCTGTGGTCTCCTAATTCTCGCAACAGTTTTGAGAATCCACCAAACACTTTTGCTCTAAAAAAAATCATCCTCCCTTTCCTTCCTGCAAGTTGAAAATTATCAGAAGCTCCGAATGTGGCCCATGGTCAACTTCCTGCTAGTTGAAAACCATGAGAAGCTCTGATGTTTCCTTTGCCTCAGACCCTCATCCCCAGCAGCTGGTTTCTAGATTTCCCCCATCATAATACCAATTGAACTATCTGCTTATATTGCTGTAATGTGCATCCCCAATCACTCACACACACACAATTCATAATGTGGTTGTTAACTATTTGGCTTGACTCCACAAATAGAACTCTCTGCTCTGGTGAAAGGTAGAATTGTCAACAGAAATTCATGGCACAGCTTGTCCTGGTGCTGTGATGCGGCAACACTGGAGGGTTCAGGGACCCTTGTTAGCATTCCTGACTTGTTATTCAGGTTCAATAAGTTGAAGAAGCAGCTGATCAGAGATTAAAGCAGAAGTCCTGATTTGCTGAATTTCTCTGGAAATCAGAGGAGAAATCTAATTTTGCTTTCAGACACTAAGCCAGGAGCCTCCTGAAGATGAAAGAGAGCAGTACTAGGGTTGCCTGAGATACTAAAATATACATTACAAGCAAGATGACTTCAAGAAATAAAACACTAGCAGTGAAAACAACACTGCAGTCATAAAGAAGAAGATGGCTCTTCCAATTTATGGGAGTTTCATTCCCTTATTTCCTGGTCCCCCTATATCCCCGCCCATTATCTATAGGAGAAAAAAGAAACAAAGAAGACACTATTAGACAGAAAAACCCTGCACCAAGGCATAGAACTCTTTATCTTCCCACAAGCTCCTTCTAGCACTTCCATTCTGAGACCAGTGTTCACTAAAACCCATTGTTTGGTAACTATGGTTTCCTTCCTTTGGAGATCCCACAGCGTGGAGCTACTAACACAGAAAGAAAACAATTTCTATTGTATTGGAAATAACATTGCAGAAAGGACTTAGAGGAGGTGAGGGGGAAACAAGTACTCTGAAAGGCAAGAGATGAACAAACAAATTCAAGTCAGCCGTGAACTAGCTGGAGGCAAACGCTGGAAGAATTCTGCAGGGTTCTGGTTCTACCTACGCTCCACTTCCTCCTCTCTGCCAGTAACAGGCTGTGCTGTGGCCCAGGGGAATTCAATCTCTCCAGTTCTCTAACATGCCAAGTACATCATGTCTCCTGCATGGGAGTACTTAATACTGAGTTCTGACATCTATTCTCCCTAGATTGATCAGTCCATTCAATGTTTTCCCATTAAAATACTCAGCAAGCATTTCCCTCTAAATAGTCAAACTGATTAAAAAGCAGAAAGGTGGAAATGATTGGGAATAGCTAATGTGCAATGGATAAGCATAGAGAGTGGTTAACTCCCTTATTTCAAGGCTTACTTGAATTTAATGCTTCTGGAATAATGATGTGGTATATAAAGCACAGGAACAGAACAGAATTTTATAGATATAGATGTTTACATATTAAAGGAAATGTGTAGTGCATTGCCAAGATAATTCAATGAGGAAAGGACAGTGCACTCAGGTGGGATTCAATGTATAAATATATATATTTATAAAATATATATATTTTATATATAAACATATATAAATATTTATAAAATATATTAAATATATATTTATATATAAACATATATAAATATATATAAAATATATAGTAAATATATAAATATATATATTGAAGAAAGGAAAACTTATGCCATGCCACATTACAATGTTTAAGTAGAAATTGATTAAAGATCCAATCAAAGGGGCCAGCAAATAACACAGCAGATACTTCATTTGTATCTTATATATACACTTACATGCAGTCATCCTGGGTTTGATCAGCACCAGATAGCGATGATCAAATCAACTGAGCCCCTCCAGGAGTGATCCTGAACACAGAGCCAGGAATAATCCTGAGAACTGCTGGTTTGCAGCCCCAAATCAAATAGAAAAAAGGATTACCCAAACACAATATGACTATAACACTGCTGAAACTTCCACAATCGCTGCTATACTCCTGGCCAGACTCCACTGTTTAGATGAGCCTCGTCAGAAAGTAATCTATTGAAACACTCAGGTATTTAGAATTTAGACTGAAATCTCCAGTCTTTCACAGAGTTGGGGATGGGCTACCTCCTCCATCTCCCTGCACTCCCAGAAGCTATGACAGTCATATACATGGCCCAAAAGCCATCCAGTTAAAAATTTAACCCAGTTTATCACCTTGTAAAAACTCTTTGGACTTCTTGGATTGTAGAGTACATCTGTAACAACACTGTTAAACCAGGAGTAGCACACCAGATCCTTTGGGACATAATGTAGAAGGCATCCAACCTCTAATAAAATGTCAACACAGAAGGTTTAACTTCTAACATTTTAGTAATCTCTTATATAAGGGTTTAATAGCTCCATGGTGGGATACACAATCTTCACCAACTTTCTTCTGAGGAAACATTTTTGATCATTCTTGTAGCAAATTAATACAGGCAATATAAAATAAATTATTGAGAGCCTGCTGGGGGCAAGCTTAAGGGAGGGTGGTTAAAATGGAGATAACAGTGGTGGGAAGGTGAATGGTGGTGGGATTGGTGATGGTATAGTGAATGTCTGTAACAAATTGTCATAAAGAACTTTGCAAACCACACTGGTTATATAGGTTGTAATGGGTAAATAAAATTAAAGTTAAAGGATAAACAAATTAAAAGAATAGTTATTTCTTATTTTCACAATGCTCATGATACCTGGGAAATGGTGTTCATTTTTCCAAAATGCCATGGGAGTTAGGTAGCCAAAGAAGATTTTGTGTATTACTTACTAGGTCTCAAGGTACTTCTATTCCAAAAGTAAATTAGCATGTCCTGGGGTGCCAGGCAATTCTTGGAAACACTATTAGCTCTAAAGGCATCACTGGATATCTTACCTTTTGGGGCTACATACTTTATACTACTAAGGATAAAGAGCAGTGCCCCCATTTTAGTCTGAGAAAATGTTTTGCAATTTCACTAAAGCTCTGAACATTAAACACATTTGCTATATATTCACTTGTTTCATTCTTTAACAACAGTCGAACCATTGAAAGTACTTGAGTTTTAATGTTATTTTTTGTTGCCTTCATAAAACTTGCAGTCTAGAATATTTTGGCATCCAAGCAAGCAGATAGCTGGTTTTACTTGGTATAGTTAAAATCATGTTTGCATAATGCCCATCCTGAGATTAGATTGAGTATTCCATGCATTAGCTACTTTTGTGCCATAGCTGGCTGATCCAGAGAAAAATTAAAGTTATAATACCTCTAAGACAAATTTAACTGGATTTACTTCCATGTCAGATAGTAAGATGGAGTTCATGATCAATGATTTAAGAAAATATCAGCAGGGCTAGCCACAATGTAAAAGAAGAGGGAGATGCAGAGACAGAGAGAGAGAGAGAGAAAGAGAAAGAGAGAAAAGAGAGAGAGAGAGAGGAAAAGGGGGTACTGCTATTGAGGCAGCCTGGGGTTGGCGGGAGGGGGTGGGTACATTGGTGGTGGGAATGGGGCACTGGTAGGGGATGGGTGCTGGAATACTGTATTACAAGAACCTTGTAATTGTATGTCTCACGGTGGTATAATAAAAATTTAAAAAATAAAAAGGTTAAGGATCATTCATTGAAATCTTGTGCTCGACACTGGATTTGAAGTGGAGTTCAGAACTAGGTAAACATATTCTGATATAGGAATCCAGACCTATCTCTCAGCATGGGTCAGATAAAATGTACCTAATGACAAATTGAAAGTTCATACATATGTGTATAGACATATACATATCTATCTATATGCTTATATATAAAGTTTATGCGTATATACATATGTGTATAATATGTACATTAAGCATATAATATGGAATATATACATATACATATACAGAGAGAAGAGAGAAAAATCTAAAACAATTTCTTAAATGAAATTAATTAAATGAGATTAATTCTATAACCCTTCCAGTTTCCTATTTAGGGCCTCTTAGCATGATTTTGATTTGATAGCTGAAGACTGAATTGGGGAGAGGCCAGAGAGTTCCTGAAGTTTGGCACACTCTGCCTTACATATGGCCAATCCCAGTAAGCTCCTTGACACTGCCGGGAGTGACTCCTGAGAACTGGAACCAAGGGTAGTCCCTGAGCCCTGAGCATGTAGTAAGAGAAAGAAAAGAAAAAAGAAGAAAGAAGAGAGGGGAGAAGAAAAGGGAAGAGAAGTGTTGGATGACATGCTTTGCAAGCTTGGGAGCTTTGTTTTTATCCACTCACAGTTTAATCTATTTATATATTCTCAAACCAAGGTTCATACTAATGAATATCTCTCCTATATAAACACTGATGGAGGGTGTGACAGTTACAGAAGTCACCTTGACTCTGCATGAATATCTTCTGACTTATTATTATACAACTACTAAGACTCCTATGTTATCTAGATTGGGGCACAGCTCCTTTTTATACCCACTGCACCCAGTGCGGACAGTTTGAATTTACCAGGAGACTACCACCCTGGCTATGTTGAGACTATAAGATTATAGAAGGGGGCTGGAGCGATAGCCCAGCGGGTAGGGTGTTTGCCTTGCACGCATAGGCCAGCCCTGGTTTGATCCCCCGGCATCCATATGGTCCCCTGGCACCGCCAGAGTGATTCTGAGTGCAGAGCCAGGAGTAACCCCAGCATCTGCCGATGTGACCTAAAAGCAAAAAAAAATTATAGGAAGGATCATACTAGTTTGCCCTCATGCAGGCATGTGTGACCCTTTTAGTATACAGAGATCAAGATACTCAGAATCACCCCTGGTGTAGATAATAAATAAGAATGACCTTGTGGGTATCCATCAAGATTACATGAAGCCCATAAAATTAAGATATATTACTTTATACCAGCTCCCTCTCTCCAGTGTCTTAAATGAGATAATCTTGAAGAAGGAATTAGTCTTGGGTAATCCTTTTGTGTATACCTGCAATAGGGTATGGCACCACCCTTCTACCCTCTTCTATCTAGAAGCTGTTTAGGGTTCTCCCCTGACAGGACCCTCCCTGTCAATAGTTAGGATTACTTTGGTGTATATAGGGACTGACTTGAGGCACTTTGCCCTCTTTGGGTAGGTTTCCTCTTGGCAGGATTCTCCCTGGGTGAGATCCTCCCTCTTTAGTGGAACTCCTAACTGGTAGGATCCCCTTTGGTGGGAGATTTGGGCTCTCTAGTACGGTTCCAAGTTCTGACCAGAACTAGAGTTCTCTCATTATATTGATTGCGTGGTAGCTTTTGCACTATTAAAAGCCTTTTTGGAACTATGCCAGACTTGTGAGCGTTCATCCATTCCCAGCGGCCTCAGAGTTAGAAGAGAACTTCTGTCCTGATACTGTTGGGGGACCCCACTGGTTCCCCTTCCACAGAGAAGGAAAGAAGGAAGATGGAAGGAGAAGGAAAGAAAACAGGAGAAGAGAATAACTGAATTAAGACTACATGACTGTGTGTTTCTTATCTGTCACACTGTATCTTCTCTTTCCCTAAGTAGAAATTTGGGGCCCTCACAGAGGAAATGCTCCCTGTACTTAGTCCCCAACAGACTCAGACCTCAGCAGGCACTAAACTCATATTCATTCTAACAATATCCATCTAAAGTTCTCACGTGTGGATTTTCCCCATCATTTATTCATTATTCCTTTGAGAGCTTGGGAAATAATGGCTTCTGTACCAGAAATAAACACAGGGGAATACTGTACTATGGCTGTTGTTGAAGGCACACCCTGAACCCCATCTCCGATCCTCATATTATGATTTTATACAGAATGATTTTATACAGAATGATTTTATACAGAGACTCTTAGACATGGGGCAGAGTGGTTCCTTGCTCTCCTGTGCCTAGCCGTTCATGAGGCAGTCGGGAGGCATGGTGGGTTCTAGCCTTGGCCCACTACCCCCCAGCAGAACTCCCCACAACAGGGCCAGACTAACCCCACCCACCCCATGGGTGCCGCCATTTTCCACATCCGACTTCCTCTCTCAGAACTCCACCCAGCCGACCAGCCCACAGCCAGGATCATCAACACCAACCCTGAATTTCTTCCTCAATCCGGCCCAGAACTCCACCCAGCCGACCAGCCCATCGCGGCGCACGGTTCATCAATAAATGCTTTATTTGAGGTGTTTAAATAATATGCCTCCCGTACGGCAAGCCTAGCAAGCTGTTCGTGTTGTATTTGATATGCCAATGTCAGTAACAATTATATTAGGTCATTCCCATGACCTAATATAATGGTTTTGAGGCTCTTTATGTTCCTGTAAGCAAGCCGATGCCTTTTGCTCTACTGGCACTGAGACAGGACATATGGAGATATTACTGGTGCCCGCTCTAGCAAATAGATGATTAACGGGAAGATCATGCATCGTGATCGTGATCGTGATACAGAATTTTTAAACAGGTACTTTTCATCTATACATGAATAACAGCTTGTGTTTAACTTTCTATTTTACCACCCATCATTGAATTTTAACCCTATTAGAGTCCTTAAAATTGGTTTTGGAATACGAGATACACTACAAGGCTACTGCCACATATTATATGGATATCTTTCCAGCTCTGCCATTAACCAGCTGTTTTACTTTGGAAAAGTTCTATAAACAATCTGGGCTCCAGTTCCAGACCTGAAAATTAAGGGGACTGAGCTAAAATGGTTTCTAAAGTTCCTACTGGCTCAGAAATTCTCAGTTGCAAAGAATTTATGCTTTCCTGATAAAAAAAAGGCATATGTGCAATCTTTTTTAAAAAATGTGTAAATGAAACCATAGACACTATGAAACAGATCTCTTGCTGGGTATATATCACTCTCCAGGCGCATGAATATTCTGACATCCTAAGAAGCAAACAGCTTCCTTCCCAATGTCTGTTTGCTGTTTAACATGATCTAACTACTGTGAGGGCTGGAGAGTATGAGGGCTAATGTGCTTGTCTTGCATATTAATACTGGCTGTGCTAGTACCAGCACCACCTAGAAGTGATCCATGAGCACAAAGTCAGGTGACCTTCTGTACCCTAACTATCCAAATATCATGAATACCTCAGAACTAAAACTACTTCTTCCCAGGTCTAAAAATAAGGATTGCCTATATAAAATAATGGCAAGGGCAAGCACGATCAGCCCACTCGAGGATGGTATTTAAAACAAAGTTCTCCCCAGGAGATGCACATCTTTTCTTGGCATCAGCTACTAGTCTCTATGATGCCAGTGCATGTTTTCTGTCAGATCCATCTCTCCTAAATGCCACTTAAATCAAATCTCCTCCCCCACCCTTTAAAAATGTTGTCTTACAGCCAACAGGACTAAGTCTGAGTTGCTCACTCTGCTCACGTGGCCTGCCAACCAATATCTGGGAGATGGAGGACAAGGAGACAATTCAGTAGAATATCCAGGTGGCTTTGCCCAAGGTACCTGTCCGCTCTGCAAGAGGCTGCAGACAAACTAGTACTGATGCTGTCAGCTGCAATGATCTTGACACACAGAGAGAAGTTTTGTGCATTGACGCTGTAAGACCTCCCAGTCAACAGGTTCAGAGTCCCAGAGAGCAGTACTCCACTGATGCAAGTAGGAGAGCGACTTTGCCCATGGCAATCACCTGGTTGCTAAGAAGCTGCTAAGCAGAAGTTAAACAAATAGCAGGAAATCAACAAGTCGAAGGATCACACACTGCCAGAAACAGGGTGAACTTGAGCATCAAATTAGGACAAAGTGAGACACCCCTGTACTGCACACCTGTGGGCCTCACACCTTCCTCAAAGGGTCCTCTGAGTTGCTCACTCAAAAGACATGAACCCCTGCCTCTTCCTTTGAACTTCATCTGATAGGAGCCGATCACCTTGCAGTCCACCTCCCCAGAGTCCATCTTAGTGGCATCCCTTTTCTTTTCCGCTTCTTGATGATCCACTTAAATGCTACAACTGTTCCAAGTGACAGCCTCTACATACAACAATACATCTATGTTGTAACTCTATGCTATGAGTACTTGAAATTTTATGCCATGGTAGTTTCCAAAAGTGAAAAACTTCCACTTTCAAGGAGGAATTTAGCACTGGTGGGGCCCGGAACTTCTATTACATGTGCAAAGAAGCTGAGCAAGACTTTGCTAGTCACAGAAAGAGAGTAACACAAGTTCCTGGCCAATAGAGAGTAAGAGATGGTGCCTTAGCAAGAAGGATAACTCTACATCCATCCCATTGCAGATTATTGCCATTTTCAGCCTTAATTGGAAGAAAAGGACCAGAGTTGGAAAAGTCAGAATTTCAGAGAGAAACAAAGTCAGTCTTCTATCAAATAGAAAACATAACTATTAGGCTCCATAATATCTCAAAATCTTCTCTCAGCTATTGCACCTAGAACTCTACCTTTAGTAATCAGTGGCTATCAAAAGAGAACAATATTTATTTTGGGTCACACCAAAATGCTCAGGAGTTTCTCTGCCTACACTCAGAAATACTCTGAGCTTGCGTTGCGGGATCATATGGGAAGCCGGCGGTACAGGCCGGCGCAGGCAGAGGCAAATGTCCTACCCGCTGGACTATTGCTCTGGCCCAGAACAACATTTCTAAGGCCCATAAAAACAGATGATAGAAATCAAGCCACAGGGAGGTCATCACATGGATGCCAGGCAGAGATTTTAAATTAACAATGTGTGCCCAAAGTAGAGAACGTTGAGGGGCCTGGAGCAATAGCCCAGCGGGTAGGGCATTTGCCTTGCATGCGGCGGTCCATGCCGGCACGGGTTCGATCCCTGGCATCCCCATATGGTCCCGCGAGCACCGCCAGGAGTAATTCCTAAGTGCAGAGCCAGGAGTAACCCTGAGTATCGCTGGTGTGACCCAAAAGCAAAATAAATAAATAGATAAATAAATAAAGTTGAGAACTTTTTATTAAAAAGAAAGACTTGAAAATCTTTGAACTGTGAATGATTTTAGGTAATGAATTAAGTTAAAGTAGATTAGACATCGCGAGGGAGAATTGCTGAATGGGAAGAGATCTGTAATGGAGAATCAGAACCTATTATTTTTAATTTTGGGTCACACCAGGTGATGCTCAGGGGTTAATCCTGGCTCTTCACTCAGGAATTACTCCTGTCAGTGCTCAGGGACCATATGGGATGCCAGGATCGAACCTGGGTCGTCCATATGCAAGGCAAACACCCTACTTGCTATACTATCGCCGGCCCCAGTATCAGAACCTTTTAAAAAAAAATAAAAAGCAAAGTGTAAGAGACAAAATAGTAATAAACAAAGGTATTTGAGAGGAATTATGAAAGAAATCTAAGACACAAAAGAAGTTAGGAACCCTGAAAAATGATAATAGACTGGGGCTGAACCAATATTTAAAAATAGAACTGCTTGAGGAAGCCTGAGAGATTGTACAGCAGGTAGGGTGCTTGTCTTGCATGTGCTAGCCCAGGTTTGATCCCCAGCATCTCACATGGTTCCCTGAGTACTACCATGAGTGATTCCTGACTACAGAGCCAGGGGGAGAAATTCTTGAGCATCACTGGGCCTGCCACCCACCAAAAAAAATCTAGATAGATAGATATATAGATATATAGATAGATAGATAGATAGTATAGATATAGATAGATGACTATATATACATAACTATATAGAGACTATATGACATATAGTCTATATATATGAGACTATAGTCATATATATTTGACTATATATCTGACTATATATGTCCATACATATATATACAGAGAGAGAGGAGAGAGAGGGCTCTACCCAGGTGGTGGTTGGTTGATGGTCTGACATAGAAGAAGACTGGACCTCCTGGATGAATCCAGAGCCATGGCAGAGCCTGGCAAGCTACCCGTGGTGTCCTCGATATGCCAAAAACAGTAAGAATAATGGATCTCATTCCCAACGAATAGAGATGTTACTGGCACCCGCCGAGCAAATCGATGAACAATGGGAAGACAAGTGACAGAGTGATATATATATATATATATACATATATACATATACATATAAAGACTGGAGAAGTTTTTCGAACTAAATAAATAAATCAAACCACAAATTTTTATAGTCCCTCTTTTAAAAAATTATTTTATTATACCAAGCATTAACAAGCGTTGGAATATCCTGGGATGAACCCAGAACCATGGCAGAGCCTGGCATAGCTACCTGTGGTGTATTCCATATGCCAAAAACAGTAACAAAAATGGACCTCATTCCCAACGAATGGAGATGTTATTGGTGCCGCTCAAGTAAATTGATGAACAACAGGAAGACAAGTGACAAGATCAAGTTTATTATACCACTGTTAGATATAAAATTACCAAGATTCTCATAATTGGGTTCAGTCATACAGTTTGACCATAAATTTAAGAAGCTTATGAACACCAACTATAACTACTTAAAAAAGCATTAGAAAAAGATTTTTAAAGATTCATTTTAAAAAGCTGAAGGGCAATGACAAATCATCTTCAAAGACAAAGAGCTAAATGTACAGTTAACTCCTACAGAAGCTAAAGAAGCTCTAACTACCAATTTAATATTCCATAACCAGTAGATATTTACCCTTAAAAAAGTAATGTGAAGAAAAACATTTTCTATAAAAAGAAAATCTGTTTATAAAAAATTTTTATAAAAATTTTATTTTCAAAGAAATATTCAAGCATTTCCTTAAGGGGATGGGAAAATATGCTCAGAAACAAGAGATGATAAGTAAACAGATAACTGCACAAAAATTTTAAAATAACAGTAGAAAACAATCAATAGTAATAATAAATTTTGGAATATATGGCCTAGTCTGAAAGTAGTGAGTGGTCACAAGGTCAACCTAAAGTCAACAGAACAACCCACACACATATGTATATGTATATATATAATTATACCACTCAGTTCTAGGAAGCAATGTCAGTGGTACTCAGGGAACCATGGGAATTGAACCCAAACTCCTATCCTGAAAGTTTTCACTCAGCTATTGAGAGTTATCTTTCCTGACTCTAAACATGTACATTTAATTGATATACACCCCAAAACAAAGATGTTGATATTAAGGAAGATTTAAACAATTAAATATAGAATAATTTTAATATTCAAACACACCATTATTCCCGGCAAGGCTCAGGGACAATATAGGGTGCTAGAGGTCAAACCTGGGTTGCTCACACACAAAGCAAATGCCAAGACTGCTGTGCTATCTCTCCAACCTCCATATCCAATTTTTAAAACAGATTATCAGAACATTTAACATCAAGCCCATATTCTTTTGTGGTGGGATGAGGTAGAGGTAAAGGCATTTTATTCAAAAGGGTGAAAAGGAGAAAAAGAAGACGCTCAAGAATGCAGACTTTTCCTGAAAGAGAGAGTGCCCCATGGAATAAAATAAAGGAATTACACACCCACCCTACCTAAATTCTATTTTCTAGAAGCATCTCAAAACTACCAGGATACAGAAAGAATATTTCTAATTACAAAGGTGAAATAGATAATGGACGTAAGTAATCCTACATAACCTCATTACCCAAAATAGGATCCCAGGAGGTCAATTTAGTGAGATTAAGAGAACATTTTATATGCAAAGGCAATACAGTGATTTAAATAAATGAACTTGTAAATACAAAGAAAACTACAAGACACTGCTCCAAGAGATAAAAGATGATACAAGGAAATGGAAGCACATTCCCTGCTCATGGATGGGGAGAATCAACATTGTCAAAATGGTAACACTCCCTAGAGCTCTATACAGATTCAATGCAGTCCCTATAAGGATACCCATGACATTCTTCAAAAAAGAAATTGACCAAACACTCCTGAAATTTGTATGAAACAATAAACCCCTACGGAGTAGCTAAAAAGCAAAACCCTTGGGAAAAAAAGATGGGAGGTAATCACCTTTCCCAATTTCAAACTGCACTACAAGGCAGTAGTAATTAAAAACAGCATGGTATTGGAATAAAAAAAGACCTGTAGGACCTATGGAATAGAATTCGAGTATCCTGACACCCAACCTCAAACACATGATCTTTTAATCTCTTGGTAAAGGGCAGTGATTTCAAAATTGAAAAAGTAAGGAAAGCCTCTTCAACAAGTAGTGTTGGAAAACTGAGCAGAGACATTGTAAAAAAATGAAATTTTTGGTCCTGTTTCTAACACCATGCACAAAAATGGTCAAAATGATTACGAAAGATCTCAATATCAGACTTGAATCCACCCAAAGTATATGAATATAGGAGGAAGAAGCCCTCCACGACATTGGGAGGCTGAAGTGTCTTCAAGGTGAAACATCACTAACAAAGCAACTAGAAGAAAAACATATAAATATAGGACTACATGGAACTAAAAGCTTCTGCACCTAAAAGAAACAGTGACTAAAGATACAAAGGTAGTCCACAGAATGGGAAAAGAATATTTTTCAATACCCATCCTGATAGGTTAATATCCAAGAAATATCAGGCACTAGTAAAACTTTACACAAAGGAAAACAAACAACCCCGTAAAAAATGGGGAGAAGAAATGAACAGAAACTTCCAACAAGGAAGAAATTCAAATGGCAAAAAAACATGAGAAAAAATGTCATCACTGGTGGGGTAGAGATGCAAAATCAAAACAACAATGAGATGTCATTTTACACCACAGGAGACTGGCACATATTCAAAGAGCAAGAACCAACAACTGCTGGCGTGGATGCTTGAAGAAAGGGAACCCTCTGTCAATTCTTGGTGGGAATGCACTCCAGCTGAACAGCTTTTTCTGGAAAACAACATGGTCATTCCTCCAAAGATGCTAGAAATTGAACTCCCAAGAACATTACAGCCATTTCCTCCTGGGAATCTACTCTGGGAAGCCAAAAATGCGCGGTGGAAACACCATCCCCTACTTTTATGTTTCATATGGCATTATTCACCAATGGCCCAGGAATCTGAAACAACCAAAGGTGCCAGAAAAT